>RJWH01002011.1:0-279528 GCA_004363575.1 Solenodon paradoxus | reverse complement strand
TGCTCCCCACATCTGGAGGATGACGACCCTCCCCTGCCCACATCTGGAGAGCATCCAGCGGCAAACCCGGGGCTCGTCTCCTCTTTTTCTGGCCTGGATCCCACCCCCACCCCCACCCCCTGAGGACTGAGGTGTGTTGCCGAGGTGGGGCTCACCCCGGGAGCAGCCAAACCTGCTCGCGTCTCCACTTCACTCTGACGCCCCCTCCCCTTCTTAGCAACCCCCCTCCAGTCGGCCCACCTTTCAGGCTCACTTCTCCGACTCACCAGGCTTTGGGTCCCCTCCTGCGGCGCGGCCCGCCCCCTGCGGACCCCCAGCCCTACCGTCTTGCCCCGGAGGATATGGGTTACAGACCGTGCGGAGACACCAGCTCCGCGGGCGGCTGTCCTGGCTCAAGTAGAAGAAAACCACCGGGGCCAGCGCCGGATACGGCAACCCCTCAGCCTCAGAGTCCGTGCTGCCGGGGTCCTTTTCCGCCGACCCCGGCCCCGGCCGGCCCCCGGCCCCCGACAGGTCGTTGAGCTGCATGAAGCTCCGGGGTTGTCCTGACTCCTCGGCGCCCGCTCCATCCTCCTCCTCGTCCATCCTCTGGCCAGCCGGGGCCCGGGGCGGTCTTGAGAGGGGCAAGCGGCGCCCCTCAGAGAAGGCGTCCTCACACAACCGGGGGGCCCCGGCGGGGGCTCATCTGGGGGGCTCTAGGGCGCAGGCTGAGCCCCCGGGAGGGCCAGTTCAGCCCAGCTCCCCCTGCCCGCAGGGGCATGCTGCCCGCGGGGCGCCGGGTCGCAGGGAAGCCCCGCCCGACGCGAGTCCCGCTTCCCCAGCGCCCCTGGGGCCCCCCGGCCCAGCCGGCCGGTTCCCCCTCACTTTGTTCCGGCTTCTTCGCTTCGCGCCCAGGCTCCGGTCGCCCGGTTCGGCGCTACCTTCGGCGAAGCGGCCCGGAGAGAGAGATAAGGTGGGGCGGAGGGCGAGGGGTCCGGGGAGGGGCGCCCCCTCTTTCCACGGCGCTGCTGGAGCGGGATCTAAGGGGTCAGCATCGTCCCGGCTCCGCGCCAGTGGCGGCGGGGGGAGGGGAGGAGGGCTCTCTTTGGGGGTGGGTTTGGAGAGGTTGGGGGGAGGCTCCTTCCTCCGCCCCGCAGAGGTCTCGCGGTCCGGGAGGGGCGGGGAGACGGTGGGGGGGCCGTCCCGGGCGGGGGTGGAGGCGGAGATGCCGCCGCCGCAGCCGCCGCGGTTGCTGCCGCTGCCGTAGCTGTCGCCGGCGCCACTGCCTCCTCCTCCGGCCGAGATGCGGAGCGAGCAAGCGAAAGCGGCGGCGAGGAGCCCGGCGCACACCACAGCTGGATCCCTCACTCCAACTTCAAGCCTCGGCCCCGCCTCTCCCCAGCCAGCCTCCCAGCCAATCGCGGTGCGCCGCTGGCCCCGAGCCGCGTGCTCATTGGCCGGCAGCCGTGGCAGTGCGGGCGGGGGCGCCGGAGGAGAGAACCACAGCTGGAATCCGGTTCCCACCCCAAAGCCCAGGACCGCCCCTCTCCCCTCCCCTTGCCTCTGGGTCGGCTCCCGAGGACTCCCCTGGAGGGAACCCCGGGGAATCAGAGTACAATGTGCGGGGTCCTGGAATAGCGCTGTTGGATCCCAGAGATCCTTTGTCCAAGACCCCCGAATTGACCACAGCCGGAGGGCGGGGCTCATTTATGGGCGGGCCCGGAGAAGGCAGAGGCTTGTGGCCTCGGGGTGAGGGGTGTGACCCGGGTCCCGAAGAGAAATCCTGAATTTTTAGCTGATTAATCGCCCACTCTGAAGTTGAGAACTAGGAACTGGACTGAGGAAGGGAAGGAGCAGAGCAAGAGGTCCCGGGGATGGGGCTTCAGGAAGAAGGGGGCCGGCCTTGGGGAAAACAGATGGTGCCAAGGAAAGTCTAGGGTAGCAAGATCTGAGCGTGACCTCCACTAATCTCTTGGGTTTATTTGTCTGCTTGCAGGTCCACTTCCGCGACTTTGACCCTGACCCCCTAACCCTAACTCGTTGACCCTGACCTCATATTGACAATTCTAAGCTTCATCCTCTCTGACCCTAAGGATTCTTTGTGAACCCCGTGCGGAAACTTCGCACTTGATCCCAGGTAGGTCAAGCAGGATCCAGAGCTTGGATCCCCAAGAGCAGCCCGGAGCAGAAAGAGACTCCATTGAAGGGACCTGCGGGGAACTCGGGCGTGTGGCACAGGGTAGATCACAGAGCTGGGCTTTGCTAACTCTTAACCTGCAAAGTCTCACCACCACTCCCCCGCCGCCGTCCCGCTCCAACTCTGTGCCTCAGTTTCTCTCTCAAGTTCCGGTATCGTTTACAGGGAGGCTGTCCGCACGACAGGGACTCGGGGACTTCTTTGGGCTGACCTTCGCGCACACCTCCCCTCTACCAGGAGCCGGGCTTCCAGTCTGCGTTTTCCCACGAGCGCACACGCAAGCGCAGACCCCGGCCCTTGCCCCAGCCTCACCTTCCCGAGGCTCCCCAGCTCTGTCAGCTGCATCTCCCCCTGAACGCCGGCACCACCTCGGGCGTGTGGGTCCCGGGAACTGAGAGCCATGGGAGTGCTGGGCGCTGCGGGTCAGGTAGGGCGGGGAGGGCATTGAAGACTAGACGTCGGGGAAGAACTTCCACAACCTCTGCGGGAGGTGGAAACAGCGGAACCACGCAGGTCCGTCAGTTCCCTCCTCCTAGAGGAGGCTTCGGGGCGCTGACGCCACTGTGGAGAGGCAAAGGGATGGACTAAATGACCCTCAGCATTTCCAAGGCGTTCTTTTCTCTCCCAGGAATGCGCCAACCACGCCTCTAGCCGCGTGGGGTGGGCTCTCGGCTCCCTCTTGGGCGGGTTGCCGGGAGCGCAGAGGAGAGGCCAGAACGGCTGCTGCGCGTTGCCTCCCAGGCTGCCCTTTTGCCGCCGAAATCCGGGCGCCGAGTTGTGCAAAGGAGGCCGGGTTCATTTGCATTTCATGCTAATGAGCAGATCCCTTAAGTGCCTCTTTCTCCTGGCGGGAGTCTCTGCTCTCATTCCGCGCCAGAGTCTTGAACTCGCAGCCGTCTTCTGGGAGAGGGGGCCTATTTATGGCTCTTCCACGTGTCTGACACCTTCTTCCCTCCAGCCAGCCTGCAGTCTGCTGGTTGGCCTGCCCTTCCCGGACAGGGTCAAGAGGACCCAGGACTGGCTCCGGTTGAAGGGACTCTCACCACCCCTCTTTGCAGAGGGGAAAATGAGGCCACAGAGGCTGGTCCTGCACAACCATCAGGTTCTCAGGCCAGGTTCCCAGGCAGTCAGAGGGCCCCACACTTCCATCCATCATCCAGGCCACCCCTGTGTCTGGGCTGAACTCTGTTCTAGAATAGCCCAGAAAGTGGGGGAGGGCAAACACTCACACGATCTGGACAAATTAAGACCCACAGAGTCTTCCCTGGTCTCATGGCCTGGGGAGACCTACCACCTAAGGTAGGTCTGCTCCCTGGGGAGAGGACACATCAGGTGTAGACTCTGGCACCAGAAATGCTCAGTTAGCCTGAGGAGAGGGGGGAAGATGGGTAGGACCCACAAACGAGGCAAAGTATCCATAAAACCATCCAACTCCCCACTCCAGGCCTCAGCTCACACACCTCCTCAGAGAGACCCCCCCAGCAAGTATTCCGGTGCCTACTAAGTGACAAGGTACTGTGCCAACTGAGAGCCTCATCACCTGACCTAGGCTGGGTTATGTTTATGCTTGTAGTGATGAAATGAGGTCTCCCCTCTAGGTTCTATGCCCCCCAGCCCCCAGCAGGGTTTGTCTGTCCAGGTTTCACTAGGGCCTAGGCTACTGTTTGGTGCATAATAGGTGCTTAATAAATTTGTTCACTGAATGAACGACCTCAGGCAGGGAGGGACAATGAAGTGTTAAGAGATTCCTTTGGGTCCCAGTTTCCCAACAAAGAGGTGAGGTATAAATGTTGTCTACCTGTTTTTCTGGGTTTGAAGGAGAACCCACCTATCCCCATCTAGGCTCTGCCAGCCCCTCCAGTCCCTCAGCCCTCTTCCCTTTTCCGCTCCTGCACGGCCTAGCTGGCTCCCTAAGGAATGGAGAGTATTTTCCCATCTATGAGGTCCTGCCCCATGATGATGTAAGCATTGTCCAATTTTGTCACCTCAACAGCCTTGAGAGCACAGTGGTAGCTGTACCATTTTTCAGATAAGGAAACTGAGGCTCAGAGAGATGAACTTACTTAAGTGACCACCCAAACTTCAAGGCTCTTTGTCCAATGGTCCTGGCCCACAGCTCTTCAGGACAGTCCTGCTCAGACCCAACAGAAACCAGCACAGGACAAGGGGAGCTGCAGATTTCAAATCCCACATCTTGCTCAGCCTTACTCTCTTTAGAAAATGCAAGCACTCCCAGGAGAACCCTTCACAGCCCTAACTCCTTCCTCTGAACCCATTTACAGAAACCAGGGAAAGAGGGGACACAGAGCAGAAGACACCAGTGCACCCTCCTTTGCAGTGATGGCTGAGCCTCCTTAGGGAGCAGGAAAACTTAGTGGTCTCTAGCATACCCCGAAGGCTCCAGAAAGTGTGCTGAGCACTCTCTGGTCATTCCCTTACCCTCTCTGGGCCTTGAATAGCTATCCCTCCTGACAGTCAAGGGACAACAGAGACTAGAGGGCCAGGCAAACTGTCCAGATTGTTCCAAAGCCAGGGCTGCGGCTGCCAAAAAGGCCACCTGTGCTTCACCACACTCTACCCCCTCGGCATCCCCAGGCCAGTCTCCACTTGCCCTGTGCTCAGACTTCCTGGCAGACTGAGCAGGCTTCAGCCAGAAAGGACCCGCTGACCTTGTTGGCCAGATCCTTAATCCCCTCCAGATGGGCAGGTGGCTTGCACCGAGGGCCCAGCTGCCCAGCCAAAGCTGCCCTCAGACCTGGTGAACAGAGTGGCTGTGTGAGACCATGTGCAGGGGATGGCATGGTCCTGAATGGACCTGGCAATGACTCGGTTCCATCTCCCAGCTCCTTCCTGACTCCCTGTGCCCCACTCTGATATCCTCCACAAACAGTGGCCCTATTCAGGTCACTGGCAGCCTCCTCTGGTGATGTGCACTACTTGGCTCAAGGGCGAAGGTGAAGGGGGTGCCCAGGCTCTGAAGAGAGCCCCCGGGGCCCCTCCTCCCCACATCTGTTCCGAGGCATGCACCCTTGTCTCCTGGTCCCCTCCCTATGTTGGGAGAAGGGATTTCCAGGGCTTGTGGAGAGCAGGGGGCCAAGGATGGGACTCTAGGGCAAACTCCTACATTGAGGAGACAGGCGGTCACAAGGAGGATCCAGCTTTCCCTGTGGCAGGAAGGATTAGGATTTGGAGGACTCTCAAATCAACAGATGTTCCAAAGAAAATTCTTTGTCTGGCTGTGTGAAAGCAGGGGGATGGACAATATGACCTCCTGCGGGTAGCCTTTTGCTCCATTCTGGTCAGGCTGGGGCCCAGACAGACCATCAACAAAATGCCCTTGTTGCTGATAATGGTGGCTCCTGCATTGGACCAGAACATGTATATGTGTGCTGCCACTCAAGTTCATAGAAAGCATCCCGTGACTCTTCCCCAGCTTAAAACAGGAGGAGACAGTGGAAGGAAGGGCAGGCTCTTTCCTTAACCCTCCTGAGGGCAAGACTTGGCTTTTCTCTCTCCTGGGCAAGTCACACCCCACCCCCATCCATCGTGTGACTGGTCCCAAGTGCAGTGACCATGAGCAGGGCAGGGTCAGCCTGGTGAGCCCAAAGATAAAAGAGGACTATAAGGAGGCAGAGAGGTCAGTGAGGGGTTCCCAGAGGATGGGCCCTGGCTGCTGGTTCCCTGGCTGGAACCTGAGGCCTCTCCCTCACACACAAGGCGGGGCCCTGAGGTTACCACGGGACACTGTTAGGTTTATTCCAGGGTGAGTGGGTGCCCGTGGCGGGGTAGTGAGGATGGTCCAGGTCACCAGGTGACAGGGCGTCCGGAGACGGCCACCGGTTTTGCAGGACCCTGCGGGCCCGAGTCTCTGGTCAGTTGGGAAGCTCCACCTCCTGCCCCAGCCTGGGCGAGGCGGTCACTGGTGCAGCAGCTTCCGCAGTTCACAGGGCTCGGTGACTGGTATGGAACAGGCTTGGTTCTCGCACACATAGGCGGTGGCCCTGTCATCTAGCCGTCGCAGGCTGTTCAGGAAGGGTAACTGACGGGACAGGAAGCTGGCTGGGTCGCCATCTGCTAGAATCAGCACCTGGGGGGTTGGCAGAGTGGAATGGGTCATCTGGGGCAGGGGGCGCTGGAACCCATGGAAGATTCTTTCTCCCCAAACCTTCAGAGGAGGGGAAAGTGCAGAGCTAAGGAGAGGAGGGGGCTCAGGCAGGGGAGGTGAGGGCAAAGCCAGGCTCACAGATGCAAACCTTGTTAGGGATGAAGATGGAATGGACACATTGTATGAGAGCCTTGGTGTCCTTGGCCTGGGGGTCTCCACAGATCACGATCTGGCCAGAATAGAATGGTAGCACCAATGACAGGTGCAGGGGGCTAGACCCAGACCCACCAAGGCTTCCAAATCCTCCTCCCACCCTACCCTGTATCTCTAAGAAGGACTTCCTTCACCCTCCAGACCAGCTGACCAGCAGGTGGGAACATGGGTGTGCACAGCACACACACACACACAGAGACACGCACACAAGACATGGGGAGACACAAAAACTCACAGAGACCTGTACACAGGGAGACAGTGTCGTCACACATACATACCACGGATGCCCCATCAATGCTACACAGAAAACAGCACATACAGAGAGATAGAGGCAAACGTGCAAAAACGAAGCCAGCAAACCCGAACATGGGGACACCTGAGAATGGGCATACACACCCGGACTCCCCCCACCAGCATACACTCAGCAGCAAACATGCAGACACAGTCACATGCGGGGTCACACGCATCCAGACGAGCACACACAGCAATCACACACCTCAACATCCACTTGCAGATAGGCACACAGCCACACGCACACCAGCAGACTCAATACCAATGCAGAGGCAGGAAAATACTTCACCAAACACAGGCACCCATATGTGGCCCCTGCCTCCTGCCCCTACTAACAGGCATGCCTACTACAGGCACCTGCTGGAGTCCTGTCCCAGACACTCACTGACTCCTCCAGCCGCATAGACATCCCCTGAGACACCTACTCACACCCACAGGTAGCCACAGACTCAGGGACCTGCGCTCTGGCGACAGGAGCCACACCCCAGCCCCTCCCACCCAGGGCCCTGTCTCCGCCCACCCCCCACCTGTTTGAGGGTCTGCTGGTGGGCTGAGAGGGCGCGGACCATCTCGGGCAATGCCACAGGGACCCGGCGCATGCGCTCGGAGAAGGCCGTCAGAAGGCACACGCACTTATCCATCCAGTCCTTGTGGCCCGTGAAGCCGTGCAGCCGCAGCAGGTTGTGGGCTGACACAGAGTTGGCGCTGGGCTCTGCACCATCCTGGTCTGCAGGGCACAGAGGTTCAGGGGCGGAGAGGGAGGGCCGCTGGGTCCCAGGACCCGCCCTGGGGCGGTGGCCAGGGCGGCTGGCAGGTGGGATGAGAAGAGTCCCTGCCCACCCCCTCTGCTCAGGTCTGCCGGGCTAATGCTCCCCCAGCAGCTACTGACAGCTGGCGCTCTCACAGGTCCATTCCACTTGCCCTGGGCTGAGTGGGGCTCCCAGGCTCCCCCAGCTTACTGCTGACACCTCCACCCAGCCACTCCAGCCCGAACAGCCTCCTCCCTGCCCCCTCCCTCCCGCTCCGACCCACGAGTCTGCCAGGCCTGTGGCCAGAATAGATCCACTCCTCCCGCATCTCCCCACTCTACTCCTACCTCCTCTTGGTCTTTGCCGAGACTTATCCAGAGGACCGAATGTCACTCGCGACTTCACAGCTGGTGGCTGGTGGCCCTTCCCTGCCCCTTCTCTCCCATTAGTCAAGAGTGACATTTTGAGATGTTGCAGGGAGCCAGCCCTAACTGCCGGGGCAAGGGGGCCCCCTTCTCTCACATGCATCCCTCTGCTTCTCCGTCCTTGGACTCAGGTTGTCCCTTCTACCCGCCAGCTCCCCTCCCCGCACTGACCATCCTTCAGACGCAGGGGCAGGCCAGCCCCCAGCTCAGCATCGCTGCAGAAGTAGCCACCACCCCGGGAGTCCCAGAAGAGCCTGTCCTGTGTGTCCTGCAGCCGCAGAGCCCATTCGAGCCATGAGCTCTCCTGCGAGGCCTCATATAGGTCCAGCAGGCCCCGCACGACGAAGGCATAATCCTCCAGGAAGCCCCAGCAGGGCAGGTCGCTGCAGGGACAGTCACGGGGCGGGTGGGGACACAGCCAGGGAGGCAGGCCCTTTCCCCCCACGGGTCCCTTCGTTTCACTCTCAAGGGCTGCCTCTCACGTGGGTACCGTTAGCCCACTTCCCCGATGAGCGAATGGGCCCAAGGAGATGGACAGGTCACAGTGGGCAGCTGGCAGAGCCAGCACTGAAGCCTGACAGACGCGGATGGGAGGCCAGCCTGCCCAGTCTGCCGAGCCCCCCACCTGTGCTCCACGGTCCCCCCAGTGCCTGCGTAGCAGGTGCGCATCAGGCGGCCACTGGCCACATCAAACATGTGCCGCTTCAGGAACTTGGCGCCGTTGATGGCATGGTTGATCAGCCTCTCCAAGCCCAGGACAGCTCCGGTCACAGCATAGCCAGATACCATCAGGCCTGCATGGGGAGGCGCCAGGGTCTAAGAAGCCAGTCAGGGCCCTCTAGATATGCCCACCCCAGCCCACCAACCCGACACCTCTCTGGAGCAGCTGGGTGAGTGGGTGCGATCTGGGGCTCCAGCACCATGTGGGACTGGGCTCCTGGCCAGGTCACTTAACTGCTCTAAGCATCCGTTCGCTTGTGTGGTAAGGATCAAGGAGGGGCCTGGGAAGGGGAATTTCACACACATAACAGGCTTCGGACACAGCCCCCACCGTTCCAGGCAGCCAGCATCTTGCTGTCCAGGTGCGGCTTTGGCCGATGTTTCCGGGCCTGGAAGAGCTTCTCCAGCCCCGTGTTGAGCAAGGTCTGCACGGCTTCCACATCCAGGCCAAAGCGGGCAGCAGTCAGCTCCAGTGAATAGCGGATGGTCAGCACGTTCTGGCCCTGCAGCTCCCCCTTGAGGTCCTGAGGAAAACAGCCCTGGCCTGAGAGTGCCCCCTCACTGACCCAGGCAGGCCCCCTCCGGCCCCTAGGAGCCCTCACCTGATTGGCACTGATGTTGCCGGCCTCCGTGAGCCCGTAGTGCTTCATGAGGAGCTGGCCCGTGGTCAGCGGCTCGGTGGCTCCGGGCACAGGCTCGGGGAGGAGCTGCTGGACCTCCTTGACTGTCCACACATAGAAGGCACCCTCTTTGGGTTTCATGCCCCTCTCCGGAGGTGAATCTGCGTCCTCAGCACTGTAGAAGCCTCCAGACTGTGGGGAGGGAGAGCTGGCTGGCTCCTGCCTTAAGGGCAGGGAGGCCCCAAGCCCTCCCGTAGCCAGGCCTGCCTGCCTCAGTGGACACTCACTCGGTGACTCAGGTTCCGAGCCACATACTGCAAGATGCCTTTGGCCACATCAGAGTAGAACTCATCACCAGAGATCTGGGGGGAGGAAGGAGGTTGTAAACAGCCTAAGTGCAGGGAGCAGTCACTGCTCCCCCAGAAGGGTGGGGAGGAAGCCTAGTAGTGGGCACCAGGGAGCAAGGAAGGGGATTTGGGGGCTAGGTGGAGGGAGAAGGGCAGCCAGGACAGGCCAGGTGCCTTTGCTCTGGCCTGGGATTAGGGTCACCTGGAAGGCCTGTGAGTAGACCACTGAGAGCTGCGCCTGGTCATACAGCATCTTCTCAAAGTGAGGGACGTGCCACTGGCGGTCTGTGGAGTAGCGGTGGAAGCCCTGTGCCCAGCAGAATACAGGGCTGGAGACCGACCCCAGCCCCTGGCCCCACCCTGCCCCTTCCAGAGAATGCCCACATCCCCTCACCTGCCCCACATGGTCCCGGATGCCCCCGTTGGCCATCATTTTCAGTGTGTGCAGGGCCATCTGCTGGGCCCGAGGGCCATCCTGAGTGATACGATGGCTGAGCCAGTAGGAGAACAGGAAGCTCAGGATCACTGTGGGTCAGCGGGGGATGAAGGGTGACCATCAGGGTGGTCAGGGAGCTTTGGCCAGGCTGGGGTTAAGAATCTACCCAATAAGCAGCCTCACCGGCCCACAGGGGAGCCAGGAGGTCAGCGGTCAGCCCAGGCCAGTGAGAGGGTCACTGCCAAGACCAGAGTCAAGTCTTCACTAGCTAGCTACCAACAGGCTGTCTTAGCCGGTTGGAAGAGGAAGGTCATGACCAAGTCAAGGTCAGGTCCTGACGAGGGCAGGCATCAGAGGCCACGCGGGGTGGGGTGGGCACCGGGGGAGAGCCGACCTGGTGTGGGGAACTTGGGGGCCTCAGCGAAGCCACCGTACTCCTCATCATAGCCCTCATCCAGCTGCTGGAAGCAGCGGCTGTTCATCGTGGCGGCAGAGGGTGGCAGCTGGCGGTCACCCATGCTGATCTCTGACCGGGCCAGCAGGGCAGTGGTGACACGCTGGCTGTTTTCCAACAGGGTGTTTTTGTTCTGTTTCCACTGTGGGAGGCAGGGGCAGACCTGGAGGTCAGCGGGTGGTGGGGGCTCTAGTGCCCTTCCCTTGCCCCCCACTCTCCCGGTCACACCCACCTGCTCTCGGATCCTCAGCAACACGGTGCGGAAGCCAACTCGGGTCAAGCCATCTTCCAGGGGGAAATAGGTGCCTCCCACAAAGGGCTGGAGGTTGGGAGTCAACCACACGCTCATGGGCCAGCCCCCACCACTGCTGGTGGCCTGGTGGAGAGAGGGCAACGTGAGGGGCGCCCTGGTGCAGGACAGCCCCCTCCCTGTGCGAAGAGGCGCACCTGCACAAAGGTCATGAACACCTTGTCCACATCTGGCCGCGCCTCCCGGTCCACCTTCACGCTGACAAAGTCCTCGTTGAGCAGGCGGCCAATCTCCTCATTCTGGAAGGACTCCTCTTCCATCATGTGGCACCAGTGGCAGGTGGAATACCCCACTGGAAGGGGCCAGCAGGTGGGGAGACCCATGACTGATCCAAGGTGGGCATCCGAGGGCCCCCTGGGCTTTAGAGGTCTCAATCTCCAGTTTCTGGGGAGGGCCCCAGACCCAACAGACCCTTCCTCCACCTGCCCCCCAGCCCATCCCAGAGAAGATGGGTGCATTACCTGAGAGGAAAATTGGCTTGTTTTCTTTCCTGGCCTTGTCAAAAGCTTCCTGTCCCCAGGGGTACCTAGTCCAGGCAAAGTGGGGCGTCACTCACTGGCCCAGGCACAGGTGGGGCCGAGACCCACAGGTCCAGGGGGGAGGCCTCTGGAGCCATGCTCACCAGTCCACCGGGTTGTAAGCGTGTTGCAGGAGGTATGGCGACTTCTCGTTGATCAGGCGGTTGGGGGTCTTCTGTGGCGCGGACTGGGGGCAGTTGGTTCTGCTCCCCTTCCCTCCGGTGGGCATGGGCACGGAGCTGCTGACTGTCATACTGCGGTCCTTGTCCCGGGAGGAGCTACCCCTGGTGTGGCAGTTGGGTCAAGCGAAGGGGCTCTACCCACCGGCCCCTAGAACCCCCCGGAGACCCCGCCCAACCTTTCGACGGCCCTCCCGAACCCTACTCCCTGCCCAACCCACCTTTCTGAGCCACGGGGGAGACCACGGCCTTTGTGCTCCCCCTTATGTTTTTGGGGGGGTGAAGAAAGGTGGCTCATTGGGGGCTCCCTGACAGGTTAGTCTCCCCCAACTTCTTGACCTGGTGGTGGGAAGGATGATGTGAGGCCAGGGCGGGTCACAATGGATAGAAGGGTCCTTGGGGTTCCATTCTCTCCCTCTCACAGGGCCCCTCCCCAGGGTGGTTGCCTGGGAGGTGTCCCTGGCAGCCTGTGTGTGTGATCTGAGTAGGGTGGTGCCTGCTGCTGGTGGCTGGACTGGGCAAGAGTCAAGTCTAGGGACCTGAAGACTGAACAAGGGGAGGGGCGGCAAGGGGGTAGCCACACAGGGGACTCCCTCACTCAACACCCACCCCCTGGGCACCTCTGCCTGGCCAGGTTCTGTGCCAGACTCCCAGTGCCCTTAAGGAAACAGACACTGACCTTGATGCCAGGGGGCTCAGTCTGGGAGGGTGGTGCTGCAGGACAGCCCTAAATAATGACAGGCCTCTGCTGGAATGAGGACTGCGATGGGGCCAGCCAGAGCTGCTTTGGGACAGGAATCCTTGGCCCAGCACTGGGCTTCAAGGAAGGCTTCCTGGAGGCAGTGTCAGAACTGAGTCCCTGGGAAACTTGCCCTACAGCAGAAGGGAGGGGAGCAGAGAAGGGGAGCCCTACACTGGGGCCAGGTCAGGGGAACAGATTGGAGCTGGGGTGCAGGCTTGAGGGGGTGGCTGAGCAGGCACTGGGGACCAACATCAGGAAGACTGGCCCCGGGTTCCCGCAGATGCAGGGCCCGCCGCAGCGGCCCACTTGTCCGCCGTACCTGCGACTTGCGGTGAAGCCTGGCCCGGCGCGGGGCCCCAGAAGCCCGCGGCACAGCCAGGCCCGCGCGCCCAGCATGGCTGCTCCCGGCTGTAGGCCGATCGAGACGCCGCGGTCAGAAGAGAAGGGCGCGAGTCTGCGAGGGGCGGACCCGGCACCCGCCGAGCCCAGAGGCGAGCGGATTTTGAGACTCTGGGCCGAGAGGCTGGTCTCCGAGCGCCGCCCGGTGACCAAGTGTGAGATTGCAGACAGGCCCGCCAGGGCTTGGGAGGACCTGGGTCTCCAACTGCCCCAAATCAGGCCGACTCAGCTGGGTTTAGACCAGCTGCCTGCGGGAGAATAACTCTCACGATGAGAACACGGAGGGCTGTGAGGATGCCAGGGCCATGGAATGCCAAAGTGTCAGCTCATTTTGTCCAATCCGTGCCCGTGTTACAAATGAGAAAGGAGGTTGAGCAGTAGGCATGACACGCTCAAAGCCAACCAGCCACTGAGTTATGCTTTGCTCTGCCTGCCCATCTCCAGGTCCTCCTCAGATCCCACCCAGTCCAGGACGCCGCTCCTGGAGAATGACGATGCTCCAACTTTATGTCCAATCATGTACTTCACACACATCTTATTTGCCACATTCATCCTCTATTTCATTGAGTGCCCACTGCCTGCCAGACACTGCTGGGTACAGTAGTGGGCAGAGAGACACCAGGCTTTGTGTTGCTCACAGTCTTTGAGGGAGCAGAAGATAATCTGACAGCCATATCCACGAATGCCCGACAACAACCTATGAGAAGTGCCATAAGGAGACATCACAAAGAAACTGGTCTGGTGGACGAGGCTTCCCTGAGGAAATCGCATGTGTGGAACGTCCAATGAAGAGCAAGAGAATGGAATCTGGAGAGGGGGGTGCTGGAGAGGCGGCTGATGGAGATGGGGAAAGCTGGAAAGTTCTCTGGCTTCCTGGTGGAGAATGAACTGGAAGGGGGCAAGGTTGGAAGCAGGAGGGGTTCAGAGGCCAGAGCAGGACCCAGGGGCCCCATGCAGTGTGCACCACATGGAGGTGGAGTTATAAGGGGGTGAACTTGAGGTCTGCAGAGGAGGAAAGAGGAGTGTCAGGTGAAGGAGAGAGAGGTGTCAAGAGGGACTTTGAGAGTGCGACTTACACTGGATGGTGGGGCCTTTTGCTGAAGAGGGACCCAGGGAGAGGCTCAGTGGGGGTTCATGAGGTGACTTTAAGATGTACATGTGGAGATGACATGCTGGAAGATGATGGTGGGAGGAATCAGTGTGTAGGGGCAAGGCCGGTGTGAGCCTGGGAGAGACCATCTGGTGAGACCACAGCAAGGGTGGAGGAGGGGTCATACCCCACCCAGGGAGCTCACGGGCGCACCCGTGAAAGACAGTGTGGGGGGAAGCCAGAAGAGGGTGGTGATGCCAGAGATGAAGGGCAAGGCGGGTGGGTCTACATAGAGGCCAACTAGTACAGAATGGTTAAAGGTCCACTGACTACAACATGCCAGCCATGGATGGGCTTGGCGAACGGTGTTCGGGTTGAGGCTGATGGCGGTTGCTGATCACAGTGGGTTGAAGGAGGGGAGAGAAAGGAGACAGAAAAGATGAGTGCTTTTGGGAGGGGTAAGATGGGAAGACATTTTCAAAAGACAAGAGGCTAAATTTGACAAGCTCCAGGGGCAGGATTCAGTTCCAGGGAGAGATCTCAGAGAAGTGTGGAAATGGGACAACAGGTGGGTCAGCAGCAGAGGGTCTGGTGAGGACTCCTGAGAGGGAATGAGGTTAAGAGTAGAGATCAGGAAGCTTGCCTCGAATGTGGAGGAATTGGGGGTGATGATAAGCCTCAGAGAGTGGTCACAAGTGAAGGTGACTGAGAGGTCCAGGTGCAAGACCATCCTCTTGGCTAATAGTCTGGTGGGACTGAGCAAGATCTGGGGGAGTAGAAGACTGTGAGCCAAGACTGAAGCATGGCAGGAATGAGGTGGAGTGACGGCCCCACGCTGGGAGGAGGTAGAACAGGCTCAGGTATTCCAGGAGAAGGGTCTTCCAGGAGGAAATGGCCAGGAAGTAGCAATGACAGGCAACACTACCAACCTCTTCTTTGTGGGAGTCAAAACAACACCCCTTCGGAGTCCTCCGGGAAGCAATGTCCTCAAGGGAGAATCAGAAAGAAAGGAGCACCCTGATCGTGGTGGGGCAAAGGGTGGGGTCAGAGACCAAGGATGGGAACCTCCCAGGTTTGTGTGACAGAAGACAGATGAGGGTTGGACTTGGAGGATGGCCTGGCAAGGCTGAAATAAAAGGAATGGTAGATTCATTCCTCAAGGTTAGATTCTGAAGCGGGTGGATCCTGGGTCATATGCACACAGGCCTGGGAAAAGCCACATGGCAATCTCATCAGGAAGGAACTCTTGGTCCCATAAGACAAGGAATGGAGGCACAGAGTCAGAGAGAGGTTAAGTCATTTACTCAAGGGCAGAGAGTACAACCACTTATAACTAAGTGATCATTAGTATGAGGTGCACACCTTGGAGCAGTTTTGAACCCTGTTGGTCTGACTCCAAGTATTTGCTCTTGTCCATCCTGCCTGTGACAGCTACCTAGGTAGGACTCCTCCCTCCACGAAAACAAAGCAGCTCCTTTCCCCACCCCCACTTTAGGCAAGAGAGAGGCATTATGCCTGCTCCCCCAACTTTGGTGAGTGTCCTCTCCCCCAGTTCTGGCCTGTGGAAGGCATTTTCTCCCAGAGCCCACAAAGGGGATGGGGGCTGGCAGCAGGGGACCAAGACCCTGAGACTGAGGCCACAGTCGTGTCAGGGAGCATTGAGTAGAAAAGGAGTGAGGGGGTCCATGTGGCCCCTAGGATGAGGCACCAGGCCCTGCCTCTCCCTTTGATTTCCCAGACCCCACATAAGCCTCCTGAGTGGTCAGGCTCCTTCTGCAGGGCTAAGATGGAGTTTCTCACCAGACTTGGTAAAGGAGAGGAAGGAAGAAAGAGCCAGATTTAAGGGGACTCAGTAAAACATAGGAGCATGGGGACTCCTGCACCTGGCTTGCCTGTCCACTGATTAAGCTCTGCAATTCTTGTATTTCTTCTAGGAGAGCCCAGCACTTTGTCTGCAGCAGTTAGTCAATATTTGCAAATGAAATCCGAGTCCTAACCTGAGAGAGAGCACTCAAAGCAACTGAAGACCAGAGTATCTGTTCCAGAATCCCAGGCTCACTTCCTGCCAGTTGTGTGACTTTGAGCATGTTACTTAACCTCTCGGAGTCTCAGGTTCTCCCCTCCAAAAAAGGGAGTGGGACCAAGGACTCTGTGCCTGGTTCAATGCTCTTCTGCTCCCATGTAAAACTTCTTAACCCAATTTTGAACAACGGGCCCTGCATTTTCTTTTTGCCCCACAAATTATGTGGCCCATCCTGAATGAGAGTAGTAATATCTACCTCAGAGGGCTGTTGCAAGTATTAAAGGAAATAATCTGTCTAAAGTGCTTAGCACACAAAGCGTACAATAAATGAGAACGACTGTCTATTGTTCTTCGCTATTAGATCACCCCCAGTGCCACGTGTGAAGAATGAATGAAAGAATGAAATGAGTGGGGGTAGGCGGCGGCGGTAACATCTGGAAGTGGAGGTGCTGAGTTGAGTTGAGGGGGCTGTATGGGAAATGGGAGCATTTTTGATCCCCACGTTGTGAGGCAGTTGTTTCCACGACAGTCGGTGATTCTCGCGCTGTGGTCCTGACCCTGCCGCCAAGGCCCCCAAAAGTCCACTCGTGAGAGCTGAGGACGCGAGTTCTTCTTTATTGCGGGGGCGTGGTCTCGGGCCCCCGGAAGTTGTCCTCACCTGCTCCAGGAACTGCAAAGGTCCGCGGTCCCCAGGATCAGGGTCCGCACCGGCCGCGGGGCGGAGCCTCGATCCCTCGGGCTTCCCGGGGGCGTGTCCTGGGGCAGCCCCGCCCCAGCCCGGCCCGGCCCTCGCCGGGGCCACACCTGTGCGCCTGCGTCAGCCAGCCCGCGGCGCTCAGAGGAAGGGGTTGGTGCCGGCCTGCGCGGGAGGGTGGAGCGGCCCGGCCGAGCTCGACGTGGGTAACAGAGGCTGGGGCAGGCTGGCGGGCGCCGGCAGGAAGGGGCCCGCCTGCGGGAAGACGCTGACCGAGGCGGGGAGGGTCACGCCGGCGGGCACGCTGCTGAGCGGAAGGGGCATGGAGGCGCTGTAGGTCATGGAGCCCAAAGGTACTCCGATGGGCCCCCCGGCCGCCAGTCCCAGCGCTGGCGACCCGGTGCGCATCTGGTTCAGGGTCGGCCTGCCCTGCTCACTCCCGCCAAACGGGTCGGTGGGAGATGGAGCGCTGAGACCTGCAGAGCGAAAGTGGGTGGGTCGGAGCGGGCTGGGGATGTGGCCCGAAATGGGAAGGGCGAGGTCTGGGGTCTTAGAAATAGGGACGAGGAGAATTCTAGGGCAGAGTTGGACTCAGAAAGGAGGGACAGAAAGAGGGCACCCACTGTTGAGTCCCTCACCGTTGATGAAGGGTGTCCTACCTGTCAGGAAAGGGTTCCTGGTCTTTGCAGCCTGGGGTGTCTTGACTAAAGAGTCAAGGTTGACCAGGGAAGAGGCCGAGGGACCCAGGAAGGACTCAGGAGTTGGGCAAGCTCTGGCCTCCTTGCTGGGCTGGGCTAATACCTCTCCCATTACACCCAGGTCAAAGGTGTCTGGCTCCTTCGTGCCATTTTGCCTGGAACTGGGGATAGGGTCTCCAAACAGGTCCAGCTCTGGGATAAAAATAATAGAACTCAAAGTCAATAGAAAAACAAACAAAAAGAAGGACTTAGAGGTTATTTGTAGAGAGGGAGGGTCACAGGTGAGGGCACAGTACAGAGGACAGCCCTGGGTGGACCCCTCATTCCCCAGCGCTGCCTCATCCCCTGCCTCCTGCTTACCCACAGGGCTGCTGGGCTTCCCCGAGGGCAGTGCCTGGGCACACTCCAGCCTCTCCTTGGTCTCTGTGGATACTGGAGGTTTGGCAAATGGGTCAAAGGTTGAGGCACCTCCCAAAGCTAGGCAGGGAAGGAAAGGGACATGAGACAGACTGAGAAAAATGGCAGGCATGTGTCTGACCCCTTTCCAAGCAAGCAGCCCTGCTAACATAGGATCTGCTGCCCCCTTGGCACTGGAGAGAGGGGACCCAGAAGCCCTTCAACCCCCCACCCCCACACACTCTCTGACCCTCCACTTACCAGATGTGTTGGAGGTTTCCACTGAGGCCCCCCAGGGGTCAGCCCCAGTGTTGGGGAGTTTATGGTGGGGAGAGTTTTGTGACCAGGGGTCTGTGGTGGGGAGTCCAGCGGGCAGCACTGGGGTCCGGCCCCAGGGCTCAGAGGAAGAAAGTGTAGGGGGCAAGTCCCAGGGCTGGCTTCGAGACAGGGCACTTCCTGAGGGGACAGGAGACCAGGGATCTGCAGAAGGCCCCCAGGAGGAGCCACTGGGCTCTGTGTTCTGCCTGAGACCTGAAATAGGAACAGTACAGACATGACCCCAGGCCCACCCTTACCTCTGATCCAGGGCCCTCCTCAGTTACCTAGACCAAGTTGGGAGGCCAAGGGACCCATTCACAGATGGCCTCTGATTCAGGACCACCTAGCAAGCTGAAACCCATACTCAGCAAATGATCCGGGAGTCTGGACCCCAGGCACCATAGCTTGGGCCATCCTCCCAATCAGGGACGGGCCAGGGCAGGAAAGCCAGGTGACTAGCGGCAATAAGAGCACATTTCTGAGTTCCCCATGCGATGGCTCTTGAGAATTCTCCCTCCTCCCTTACTGTGTCTCCATGTTACACAGGAAGTGGAGGCCTAGGGAGGTGAATGACTACCCAGTGGCCCCCTGCTCTGGGGAGGGGGTGTCTGCAAGTGGCTTCGAAGGAGAGGCTCTCTGGGGCCAGCTGGGGAGCTTTTTACAGTGCTGCATGCCCACCTGGGATGTCCCATGGGTCTGCAGAGCAGTGTGTGCAGGATGGGGCTGGGGCAGGTGCGAAGAGATCTGCCAAGTCCGGGATGGAGGACTGTGGAGGGAGAGAGGCGGCCGTGGCTCAGAAGAGGGCAGGGCCCGGAGAAAGGGCAGGCCCTGACTTGTCATTCCAATTCCAGCTCATTCTCACCTTTATTCATCCCACAAACATTTATGAATGATCCCGACCTCTGGACAGTGATTTCCAGTTTATAAAATGTTTCCTCATTTATTTAGTGCCTCATTTTCATAACAACCCCATGTGGTAGATAGGGCAGGTGACGGGGAGCCCATTTTACAAATGTGCCACCGAAGCACAGAGACGGGAAGCAGTTGGCCTGACCTCACACAAGCAGGGAGAGATACAGTTCAACTATAAGGCAGGCCTCCCTGAGCCCTTCCTCATTGTGCTCCTTAGTCCATAAGCGAAGAATTGATTTTATGCCTCCTAAGCCAGTGTCCAAGAGAAATTGGTCACAGTGAACATGGGCAGAAAGGGGACAGAGATCTCCCAGGAGTAGGATGGACAATTTTAGAGCTTGACCTTGCTCCCAGCAGGAGCTGTCCCCTGGGAACGTATATAGTCATGTGTCACTTAACAATGGTGCTATCATCTGAGGAATTCATCATTAGGTGATTTCATGGTGCAAATGTTATAGAATGTACGTAAACCTAGATGGTATAGCCTAAGACACACCTAGGCCGTATACATATAGGTTAATCACACCGTCATATAAGCGGTCTGTCTTTGACCAAAACGTGGTGCATGACAGTATATAAATCCAAGATGTTTTCAGCACCAAATTCCTGAGTCTGCCCACAGTCTTGATCCACTGCGTCACATACTCCTAAAAAGTCAGCCGGAATTGTCCAGAGAACCAACTGTACAGAGGAAGAATTTGATGCCAAGACAATGACATACCCCAAGTCATAAAATTAGTGGGAGGCACACCCCTGGTGACCAGCAGTCCAGCACACCCTGGGTGCAGCCGCTCCCCAAGGTCCAGGATTCAAGACCCAGGGCTGGGGGAAATAACCAATGTGAACTGTTAAATAAATACAAATGCTTCTTCTTCCTCTCTTCCTGTCTGCCTACTTGCCTTCATTCCTGCACCTTTCCTTTTAAAAAAAAGTTAGTGGGAAGAAATCCAGAACCCAAATTCAGAAAATATTCATTGCACCTCCTCCGGCATCAGCTTAGTCACCAGCCCATGAGGTATGGGACAGGAGCTGCTACACCCGCTCCACGCCATTTTCATTGAATAAACACATTAAGTCATGCTCGCTATCAAGCACTGTTCTACACTCTATACAGATATTAATTTATCTCCTGGGCTGTCAGTCCCACACCTCCCAGGCCCTCCCTACCTGGCTGGTTTTCAGCTTCTCCTCCTTCTTTCTCTCTTCTCTCTCAGGCTCTCTGTCCCGCCGACGGCGCACTGCAGCCCCAGCACCATTGGCCATGGGGGAGTCATCTCCCCTCCAGGATCTCACCTCCTGCAGAAGAAAGTACAAGAATGAGGAGAGCACGAGCAGCCAGACTGGACATGAGGGGACCTGAGCTGGAGTGAAGAGTGCAGGCAGGAGGCAGCGGGAGGTTAGTTCAGCAGGGCACCAGGTGAAGTGAGACGGCCTGGTTAGTGACCAACAGCACCACCACCACCAGCACCTCCGCCAGCACCAGCTCAGAGGCCGCCCCCTACCTTGTGCTCCTGCTGGCTCAGACGCAGAGCCAGCTGCAGCTGCTGGTCCTCGTCCCTGTGGGAGGCTGGAGGGACCGGCTGTGAGGGAGGAAGGGAGGGTGAATTTGGCCTGGCACTCCCGCTCTGGGCTGGAGGGCAACAAGCCCTGTGCAGGTAAAGATGATGGAGAGACACCCTCCCTGAGTGGGTGTGGGCAGCAGTGGGGGTGGATCTGCCTGGATCAGAGATGCAGCTTGAAAACCAAAATTGAGGCATGCTCTGATGGCCTATTGGATAAGGCCACTGGACATAGTCCACATACAGCCCAAGGACCCAGGTTTGCATCCTGGGTCTGGGGGAACAACCAAGATGATCAACTAAATAAAATAAATAAAATGCTTATTCCCTGTCTCTCTTCCTGCCTGCCTGCTCACCTTCCTTCATTTCTGTCTGTACCTTTCCTTTAAAAAAAAATCAAAATTCATCTTTTTATTCTAGGTCCCTTGAGTGCTTCCCAAGCCTTCCTGTGTGAGGCCCAGCTACTTCCTTCCCAGAGGATACACAGAGGTGATAGCAGAAAGAGTGCTATCAGGGGGCTGTTCCTGCCCCTGGAAAGGACATCTGAGGGGGCCAGCATGTCTGTGCCTCCTGGTATGCGTCCATGAGCACACTTGCTCCCTTCCCTACCGTGAGGCAGAAGCAGCCCATAAGACACCCATACACCCCCAATCCACTGTAGTCAAGGCCCTTTCCAGGCCCACAGAGAACGCTGAAGGCAGAGATGTTCCTGCCTGGACAGTCCAGGCACACAGATAGGCCTTATGCCATCCTCGAGAGCAGGACTAGGCCTTCAGAGCCCAGAGCAGGGAGCCTAAGAGTGAAGGCTGTGGACATCAGGCACCTCCAATCCCTCCAGCCCCCTCCACGCCGCACCCTGCCTGCGTCACCTTTTCAGCCTCCTCGCGGCTCATGGCCAGGGCCAGCTGTAGCTGCAGCTCCTCTTCCCCTGATGTCTGTGGCCGTGCCTGCTCCAGGTCGGACGTGTAGCGGGGGGACGACGAGGAGGCTGCAACAATCATGGCTTCCATAACCACTCGGGCACCCATGGCTCCCCTGCCCCCTGCCCCTCCCCTGCCAGGAATCAAGGCCTGGATTGGGAAATCAAAGGGGAGGGGATAGCTGGCAGCCAGGGTGCGTGGCACAGTTCTGTAAGGTTTCCTTTGCCACCTAAAGATTCCAATCCTTCCTTTCCAATGTACAAACTGCTCCACGGGATGCCTGGCCAGGGTCCTGCAGCAGAATTCAAACCCAAGTTCCCTGACTCCAGCTCCTGGACCCTTCTAGCTGGGCCCCATCCAGCTTTGGACAAGTGAGGGGAGGGTGGAAGGTTCCAGCCATCAGGGTCACAACTCTCAGAGCCCTCAGCACACTGTCAAGGGTTTTAGGAAAGAAGGGACTTGCGGAGTAGTTGTGTGTCACTTAAGGACGTTTCAGTCAATGACGGAGCCGCCACCAGACAGTGGTCCCCACAGGCTATCCCATATAAAGCCAGGTTGTGCAACAGACAGTACTGCCGCACTTTTATGTTATGACAAAATGGCCCAATGCTGCTTTTCTGGGAATGCGTGCCCGTCGTTGAGGATTTGTGCCTGCACATGGGCACACGGCTGTTTTCCTCAGATGAGGGAAGCGCCCCGCCCCCACTGCAGGGGAGCTGAGAATGGCGCTGGTGTTTTCTGGGACTGTGCCCTTGAGCGGGGATCCCAGGCAGGCCCCTAATGGAGCGCCGTGTGCCACTTGTCTAAACAGGGCAGAGGGCACTGGGCCTGGTTTCATGTCATTCTTGAATCAGTGGAGGTAGGTGAGATTATCCCTACTTTACAGGTGAGGAAACTGAGGCTCAGAGAGGTGTTCTTCCAGACACACAGCCTGGAAGGGGCAGAGTAAGGAATGCTGCCGGACTGCAGAGCCTGCTGCCAGCGCACGGTCCACCAGACTAATTAACAACAGTATCAAATACAGAAAACTCTCTCTGTTGATGACTGGTTGAGTACCTACTAGGTATTGGGCATTGTGCCTTGTGTGTTGCATTCCTTCTCTCCCTGAATGCTCACGGCATGTCTCTGAGGTAGATATATTGAGCCCTGAACAACTGGCGGGGGTCGGGGCATCGTTTAAATTCCAAGTATAAGTCAGAGTCAGCCCTCGGTATCCATGGTGTCTGCATCTGCAGATTTAACCACATGACTATCGAAGTTGACTATATTCATGAATACAGAACTGCAGATAGTAAAAAAAAGATGCACCCTGGTAGAGTATGCATTGGGTCACTCGCCTCTGAAGGACACCAGGCCACATACCCTTGGATTCGAGTCTTGGGTCTGAAGAGGAGGCAATCTGTGTGAACAACTCAAATGAAAATAAAATAAAATAAAATGTTTCCTCCTCTTCTCTCTTCCTGCTTACCTGCCTGTGCCTTTCCTTTAAAAAAAAAAAAAAAGGAAAAAACCCCACAGCATGCCATGGTGGCCTCGCAGATAAGGCCATCAGGCATAGTCCACATTCATCCCTAGGTCCTGGGTTGAAGACACAAGACCGTGGTGGGAGTGGGTAGGAACAAGCAAAATGAAGAACTAAATAAAGTGCTTCTTCCTCCTCTCTCTTCCTGCCTACCTACTCACATTCATTCCTGCCTGTACTTTTCCTTAAAAAAACAAAAATGAAAAAATCTGCAGTTCTGGGTCAACTCTATTATTATCCAGGGTTCAGGCTGCAGGGTCAGGGTCAGAACTCAGGCTGCCTCTGGGTCCCCAACCACACCCTGGGGCTCACTCACAGTTATAGGAGGACGGGGAGCCCCGGGTGCGACCATAGTCATCTCCGTGGCGGCGGCTGAAGCCCGCTGCGCCGCTGCCGATGCCCATGCCCTCCAGCGCCATGCGCTCCTTGGTCTTGAGCGCGTGGGTCCGCTCCTGCCGAAGGCGCTCCTCATCCCTGAGCAGGGCCATCACCTGCTTGACTTTCTCCCGCACGTTGACACCCTGGTCCTTGCCGTCACGGTCGATGTACTGGAAGTCCTTGAGAGTCTGGATGGTGTAGAGGTTCTCGCGGCACTGGTGGGCCACCCGCTCCGAGCCCGTCTTGAGCAGGTAGTCCAGCAGCGTCAGTGCCTTGTACACGTGCCGCCAGTTCTTGCCACTGTCGTTGAGCCGCCGCCACAGCATGCCCATGACCTCGGCAAAGGCCACCGTGTTGAAGGTCAGGTCGGCGATCTCCGACATGAGCGAGCTGGGTGGGCCCCACGGGTCATTGCTGGTGGCCTCGCGCACCTTGATCTCCGCCTCTGAGTAGTTGTGCACGATGTTCTTCACCTGTCGCCGCAGGGCGGATGTCGTCATGGCTGGGGACCTGGAGATGTGCGGCCCTCGCCCCAGCCGGAGGTGCAGGGCCGAGGGCCACCGCCGAGAGGTCACCGTCTCCAAAGATGGGCCGCCGTGCTCTCAGCAAGGCGGCTGGGTTCTTGGGTCCCGCATGGGTCTGAGGAACAGAGGGTGTGGAACTCAGAGGCAATGGCCAGTGTCTGTGGCCACTTAACCACTGACGTAAGGCCTGGCTGGGTGTCCCCACTGCCAAGACCAGCCTTCGGCAGGCACCTGTTCTAATTTGTCTTATTTTGCTTATCCTCCAGCAGGCTTCTCTAGCTTGGCACGTTCAATTATCTTCGCAATCACACCCCAAAGACGCTATTAGCATTTCCATTCATGTATGGGAAAGTGGGGGTCCAAGGAGGATGAAATGACTTGTCCAAGATCAAAGAGCAGGCTACTGGGGATGCAGGACTAACCCAGGCAGATGCACCCTACAGTTCTCGCCCTTAGGGGGCAGAGAAACATGACCCCCCAGAAATGTCTTCTTACCTTACTTCAGCTGGGCTACCTTTTCTGTTTCTGCCCAAATCTAATTTGAGATATCCTTTCCAACTTCTCAGCCCTCACACCTTTCTCTCCTCTCAAATTGTCAATTTTTGGAGCTTGATTGATTTGACACCTATTTCCTGGGGCCTTCTCTGAGCCAGGCGTTATGCTAGGCACAGAACACATTTCCCAGTCCACCCACATCCAGTTGAGAGGGGGCAGGCAGCCCCGTCCCTTTTGGGAGTGCAGAGCAGCACAGGAGCACCCAGGCTAGGGAAGTCAGGGGAGACTTCCCAGAGGAGGTGATGGCTGAGCTGAGATCCCAGATCTAAAGGGAAGGGCGTGGAGGAGTGAGCCAGCAAGGTGTGGAAGGTCGGCTCAGGAAATACTGTGAGCTGGGCCTGAAGGCAAGAGAGGAAGAAGCACTTGGCGAAGCACTGCCTCTCAGAGCGATCTAGACACCACGCCACCACTGTACACACAGAGGGGAGGTGGCCAGTCCACAGTCACAGTGTAGGTGGCATTAACACCTAGGTCTCCAGAAGACTCATGCGACACTCATTGTCAGTGTCACCGGTTTGTAATTCATCTGGCTGCTGTTTCCTCAGTCCCACCTTCTCAGCCAGAAAGTAAGCTTCCCGAGGACAAGGCCAGACTGGGCTCCCCAAACCCGGAAGGCCCCCCGGCACATGACAGACCTCTGATATCCCAGCTGAGGGAGGATTCAAACCAGCCTCTGCCCCAGCCCCAGCCTTAGGATCACGCCATCTACTGAAAGCAAACCCAGACCCAAGACAGAGAAGGGTCCTCCCAGGGCTCTACCAGAGCCAAACCGGAATCCCCCTGACACCATCACTCCTGGGGCACGCGCGCGCACATGCACACACGCACACACACACACACACACACACACACACACACACAGCATAGCTTCCATTTCACTTGCGGACCCCCATCAACACCCAAACACCCACCTCTCCATACCTCTCAGTTTTGCCTCTGTCCCCTGTGGGAGTCATAAGAGCCACTCCAGCTTCCTTCTCTCCCACCCCAGCCTGACTCTCTCCACAGCCCTGCCAGCCCTGAGCTGGGTTCAAGGCAGCCTGCAGGCCTTGGCAGGTTTCATCAGGGCCCAGGTGCCTAAGAGAGATTCATCCGGAGGATGGGATCCTCTGGGAGACAGGTGGGATGGAAGGTGCTGGCCCAGAGCGTGGCCTACCTGCTGTCCTTCTGTCCAGCGGAGACAGGCCTTCTGTGGGGATGTCACAGCCAACACTTGTTTAACCCCCGCCCTCCCCCTCACTAGTGACTCAGACCTGTCTTTACCTCCCCGAAGGGTGGGCTGGAGGGTTGAAGGAGTGGAGATGAGAAATAATTGTGCACCAGAGCCCGCCCCAGTGCACGCCCCTCCCAGTGCTGGCCACTGAAACCAGCAGAACCAGTTGGGTGTCATGGCTTCACAGCCCTCCCTGGGCCAGGCTGCCCTGGTCCTCCTGCCCAGCTGGGCTAGGGGTGGTGGGAGGGGGCCTCTGCGGGACCCAGGCCTGCCTGGACTCTCCTCCTGGGTGGGCCTGGGAGTCTTCTGGTAGAGATGGCACTGCCTCCTAGTTGGTACCTCTGCTGGGCTGGGAAGGGAGGGATCAGAAGCTTAGAGAGCCCCCTTGGACCTCCCTCCCCCAAAGTGTTAGGGGACAGGGTTGGGGGTGGGGACCCAGGAAGGCTGAGGGAGCAGAGAGAGGGAGAGGAAAGGAAGAGCTGAGGAGGAGCGGCTGGGAGCGCTGCCAGCCCTGTTACAAGCAAAGGGTTTTATCGAACACAATATGTCCAGAAATAAAAGGGAGTGAAACAGAAACCCAGAAGCCGATAAGGCGGCAGCGGCAGCAGCGACAGCCCGGGCGGCCGGGTATGGAATTACTGCAGTGACCTTGAGCCAGACCCTGTCAGGTGGAGGGAAGGACACTGAGAAGGCTGGGCCTCCAAGGCCAATTCAGAGATGGGGGCGGGGAGGGGGAGGCTGGTGAGGGGAGAAGGGCCAGGAGGGGCTGGGACACCCATCCCCTCTAGAGTCCCAAGGAAACCATTTACAGCAAGGATGGGACTCTTTTCTCAGGGCCCCAAGACTGGGGGACTTGTCGGAATCAACAAAGCAGATGGCATCCCCAGAGTAGGGGTTCCGGACAGAAAGAACTCAGATATGTCAAGTCATACGTGAGTTACTCCAAAGTCAGTGTCGCCCCCACCCGGATGCGCCCCCTCCCTCCTCAGCTAAGGCGGGATCCCCTGCCCCCCAGTAGGTCCAGCAGCAGCTTTACATGGGATGAGGGAGTGGCAATGCTTGTCCCTTGCTGCTGGAGGGATGTGGGATGCCAAGCTGACTCTAACTCTAAGCTTATGTCCCCGCCCCACCCCGGAGCTGTCCTAAGGGCATGAGTAGGTGGGGGCTATCCTGAGGCCCCAGGTGCAGGAGGGGCCCCGAGGTCCGGGTGGGGTGGGAGTTTTGGGGGAATACCAGGGAAGATGCTCCCAGGATGCCCAGTGAGCTGAGTTCCCCTCCTGGGGGCTGCAGGGAGGGAGGGGCAGGGACAAAGTCTCCAGGCTCCTCTGTAGTCCTGCCCTTCTCCATCCTTCCAGCAGCCTGGGAGGAAGATGAAGCCCCAAACCTTGCACGCGGCTGGCTCGGCTGCTGCCAGGGAAGGGACAGCTTACCTCTGGTGCAGGCTCCTTTGGCCCCAGCCTTGGGACCACGAGCAGCCTCTGCAGTGACCCTCCGACCTGCACGTCAGGGGAACGGCACAGCCTCAGGAGTGTCCCCAGAGCCATCCACCACCGGCCCTGGTCCTGGAGACCCACCCTCTCCCCGAGGCACAGACCCCTCGGAAGGGCAGCAGCAGGGTCTCCAGAACGGCTGCACCTCAGCTTCTCAGCCTGCTAGGCTAGCCTGGCAGACCCCCAGCCAGCACTCTGAAAGTTGCTCGTCCGGCTGGCCCGGCAGGTCTGTCTCAGCAGTAACAGGACACAGGAGGAAGCACAGCCCTGTTAACCCCTTCCTGCTGGCTGGGCAGGCAGCACCTTCAGAGGTGGACTGTCCCCAGGAGTGCAGATCTGGGGCCTCCAGGAGTTAACCCTTCGCTTGCCTTCTCACAGGAAACATGGAGGGGGTGGTGCTTCAACCCCCACTTCCACCTCTTCTGCCTTGGCTCAGGAGGACCACCCCCTGGGGCTGGACTTTGGGAGGAATCACTACCAGGACTGACTCTGGCCTGGCCCCCTCCCACCCTGACAGCTCATCAGGACTCCAGTGGGTGGGAGTTTGTGGCCAGACCTGCTCCAGCCCACACCTCCAACCCAGCGGGGCTGAAGGCAATAAGCCCACCGTTAGCAAAGTTGTTCTAACTCTGACGGCTCCCCAGGAAGCCTGGACTAGAGTAACTATTGACAGAAAACACTGATGAGACCGAGATTGAGTTGACAGCACCTTTCTTCCCAAGAGCCAGCTCTTACCCACTTCACATTTCTCTGAGCAAGAGAGGGAGCATCTCTAGGAGCTGGGCTCTCCTAGTCTCACACTGTGCCCTACTTAGTGATGACACTTCAGGAACATCTGGCTCCAGGAAGCATGACCCCAAATGTGTGGGCCCAGGAAGGCCAGACGCCGGGGCTGCCTGGGGTGGTGGTGGTGCGGGGGTGCTCTTGTCTTGTCACCTGACTCATTCTGGTGCTGCTCTCCACTTGATCTGCTCACCATCTCCCACGCCTCCCCGCTGTGTCTCCCAGAGAGGGTGGAACACAGGAGACTTCAAGACCAACATTCAAGACACTGAGGCATAACAGACACCTGAGGCTCTTTACTGAATTGCTAACCCATTTCCCAGAAGGCTGCTCGTAAATGCAAGTCAGGTGCAAAATCGCAAAGGCTCCTCCACGTCCATGACGGGGCTGAGCACGTCAGCCAGGACCATCAGGTCAGTCACCATGGTGTCCAGCAGCCCATAGACCTAGAGGAAGGGCATGAGTATCTCAGGCTAAGGCGGAAAGCACCTAAACGTGAGCACGCCAGCCACGTGCGTCTGTAGAACTTTTGTCTTTGCAAAGAGTCTTATTTTTCAAGCCAGTCTGGGGAGGTAATCCTGCACTGGCCCCTTAGACAGATGAGGACACTAGAGTCAAGCACGGTTAAGGGAGACCACGGAGCAGCGTACACACAGGCTCTGGGGGCGGCTCAGTTTGTCCCTGGCTGCCTGGAGGTCGACTTTCCTTCTGTCAGATCACAGATTCTCAGACTGAAATGTGTCCAGAAGCTGTGTCCTCCAAGGGGGCCAGACCGCACAAGGCTCAGCATGTTGACTTTTTGTTTAAGAAGGCAGGCAGACAGGAATGAAGGCAGACAAGCAGCAGGCAGGCGGAAGAGAAAGGAGGAAGAAGCTCTTTATTTATTTCATTCCTCATTAGTTGCTTGCCCACTCCCGGGTCACAAACCTGAGTCCTTCGGGCTGTGTGTGGGCTGTGCCCCAAGCACGAGTTTAACACCTGAGCCACCAGGGCACACCAGCAAGTTGATTAACTTCTAAGAGCCATGGGTCTCCAGAGCCCTTTGATTACTTCCCAGACCCCAGTGACCTTCAGAAATCTCAGGGATGTCACCAGCAGCAAAGGGCCACTCCACAGGCCACACCCCAGGAAGACAAGGTATCACCACTGGACAAAGCTCTGCGGAACTCCCCCCCTCACAACAAAAACAAAGAATAAGACTACACCTGGTGAATCTCTAAGGCCCTGCTGCTTAAGAATACATCCCGGTGTCTCAGACCCTCACCCCTACTGGAGAGTCACTCTACATGGTGCTCCCCCCATGGTGTTCCCCCAAGTAACACATCTGCCAAGACACACGCAACACAGAGAGGAAGTGGGAGCAGTAGAAAGAGAAGGGCTCCTGTTCTGTACCCCAGAGGTGATTTTCTCAGTGGCAGCCAGAGTGATGTTCTAAAGCAAAACTCAGCCATGCGGCTCCTCTTCAAAATCCTCTACTTCTCACTTCTCTTAGAAAAACCCCAAGTCCTGACGATGGCCTCCACAATGCACCCCTCTCACGGCCTCTCTGCCCTCCGGGCCCACCTCCTCCTCCGCAGTAGTTGCTTCTTTGGCCTAGGGCACTCTCCCTCGGGTGTCCACACAACCACCCCTCACCTCTCTTTGTGTCTGATGCCACCTCTGTGAGGTCCACCCACCCCCAACCGCCCTCCCTGCCCGGAGCCCTGGTCGCTCCCCGTCTGCTCATTCATGAAGCAGCTACCGTGCACCCTGGGGCGCCTTCCCAAGGGCATCTCTGCCTGCCTCATGGATGTAGCAGGCTCCTATGGGGTGTGGGACACATGAGGAGAATGAGGGAGCAGGAAAGCTGGGGCAGGTATGAGCAAGGAGGGCTGAGCACCGGCTGTTACTCTCACCTCAGTGTGCAGCCTCTGGGTGTATTTCTTCATGACCAGGGGATCTATGGGTTCCTGGGAAGGGATGGTGCTATCAGGGGCAGGGGCTTCTGAGGACACCTTGTCCCGACTTGATGATTTTGCTGGCTTCTTGTCATCCTTTGTCTTGTGCTTTTTGCTGTTTAAACGGTCCTGCTTGGGGAGACAGGGGCACACGGAGCTTTCAGTGGCTCCCGAGGGAGCTCAGGACTTTCTCAAGAGCAGCTCCCTGGGAGAGCCAGGCATCAGGTTGGCACGGCTGCCACCTTCTATGTGCCCACCCCGGCCCCCGGACCCACTCCTGAGCCCCGGCCCCCGTCCTGGCCTCTCTTCCTGGCAGCTTGGCTCCTTTCTTATCCTCTTTTTCTCTGATGCCCAGTTGCTTCTTATCCTGGGTTGTCCCTTTCCGGTCCTCCTTCCCCAGCTGCCCTGAAGTCACCTTCACTTCTAGGACAGGAGGTGACTTTCGATCTGAAGGAGGTGAACAGAAAACCAGGTGACCTAGCGGGCCGCACAGGCAGGGGGTGGGGGAAACTGAGGGTTCGGAGCCCTCAGCTTTGAGAGACTCTCCAGATAGCCAGCAGAGGCCCTGGTTCAGGCGTGGACCTTGGGGAACAGGATTGTGGGGCATCGGGGAGGAGGCTGGGTTCGAGTCCCAGCTCTGTCACTGCCCTAGGTACGCCATGGACATCACCTCTTTAGGACTCCACTTGCAAAAGAGGGGACTGAGTTAAGGTGACCGCTGAGGACACTGGTGGGTTCCAAATGCTGGCAGCAGATAAAGGTAGGGGGACCCACTCCATGGGCCCAACCACACAAAGGTGCCACCACAGGGACAGGAGTGGCTGAGGCGCCTGCTGTCCCTGCAGAGCGTGGGGAAGAGCATGCGGACGTGTGGCCACGCAATGACCTTGATCTTCTGGCACGTCCAAGTAGACGGTTTCCTTCTCCGGCAGGCCCAGCACAGCTCTCAGCCACAGGGAGTGGCTCACCAGGCTGTCAATCGCATCCCGCCACAGCTGCAAACTGCAGGGCGACACACACGCGGGTGACACCATCACCCAGGTGCGCCCTCACACCTGCAGAGCGGGGTCCTTCCCCTCGAAGACGCCGGTGCTAGGCCCTGCCAGGCCCCATGCAGCCAGCATCCTCACGACACCCCTGAGCGCCTGCACAGGGAGCTAGCTTCCATGGGGCAGTGGCCAAGAAGTGGCCTGGGCCGAGGGTGAGGTCAGTCCAAACTCCTGCTCAAAACCAGGGCCGGATACATCGGTCACTTGAAAGACTAGATGAAGAATTATTTAATGAAGCACAAAAAAACATAAAGTAGAGAGACCAAAAAAACCAAACCAAACCAAACCAAAAGCAACAAAAACAAAAGCAGGGCTGGCCTGGAGCTTTCTATTACGAGGCTCCCAGGAAGGGTTCCAAGGGCCTCACAAAAGGTCCCCCACGTCGTCCAAGCAAGTTCCGAACAGGCAGCCTGAGCTTAAAGCCCCTTTTCATGAGGCCTGTTCTCTCCTCATGGCCCTCTGGCCCCTCCTCTTTGCATCCCTCTGCTCACTGGGAAGGAACAAGGAGAGAGAAGGGAATTCAAAGATGGGCGCTTACTCTGCCGTGACTTACTCTGCTGTGAGAGTGGCAGGCACTGCCATGGGGGTTGCTGTGGATGGAACCGGAGACTGGACAGTTGGCAGCATCTTTTAGCAACCGGAGCTCAAGAGGGGTGACACGGGAGGAGAAGGGTTGGCTCTCCATGAGGCACCTACCACATCTGGTGCAGAAAGTCAGCCTGCAGCGGCCTCTGCTCCTGGCCCAGCTCCAGGGCTGCTTTGTTGAGATTGATTAGGGCGTCTTCTCTCTGATTCTCCTCGGGGAGTGCCATCACTGCCTGGCAGGAGCACAGGGACCAAGGCAACCGTTCTGCTGAGGACACCCAGGGCCCTGTGTCCCCCAGGGAGGGGCATAGTGAGGACAAGTGGCGCGCTGCCATGGAGTCTGTCTGGCAGGTCTTCTGCAGGGGCCTGGGGCTGCCCTCAGAAACCTGTACCAGGGAACACCTTCTCAAGGGCCTGCAGGGGTGGCAGGGAGCCTTTCCTCACCAGATGGCCGAGGCACCAGGACAATATGATGGCCCGGAGACCACTCTCTCTGGGTTAGTTTCTGCCCATCGGGACAAGAGGGGATGTGGGGCCCTCCCTGGGGTTGAGTAAGCACACGTGCCCCTGGCTGGCCGGCGTCATTCTCCACTAACACTTCAGGGCTGGGAAAGCACCTTTCTGAAATCCTCCAAGCAGAGGCTCCACTCGGGTTGGGGAAGACCACCCAGCTCCAAGGAGTGCCTGATGTTCTCGGGGTCTCCGCTTGCCTCCACCAGGATCTCCTCCATGATGTTCTCCCATGGAGTGATCTTGGCCCCGCCACTGGACTTCTGAGATTTGAAGGATTCTTGGGAGTCTTTATGGGACACGGTCTCTGGCTGTAGCAGTTGAAATTCCAAGGCTGAGTTTTTAAAGCGCCCTGAAGGCTCTGGGTTCACAGAGGCCTTCTCTGCATAGGGGGACTGGGCTCCCGCAGCCCGGGCCCTGGGGCTGACTTGCTCCTCCTGGCCCGACCTGGCCTCCTCGGTCTTGGGGGCCGGGATTATGTGGTGGTGCCACAGTCGGCGCAGGTTTTGCACCACTTGGTGCTGGTAATGTAGCTGCAGGGAAGATGGGAAGACACGTGAGGGGAGGCAGGGGCCCACTCATTTCCTGCAGGACACTGGCGGAGGAGACAGGGAGGAGGCCAGCAGGAGTGGCTCTGGCCGGAGGGGCTTCCTTGTTCCCTTTCAAGCGGAGCTGAATACTTAAACATTTTTGCATGTTATGGAAAAAGTGGAGGGAAATCTAATGGAGAGGCCAGTCCTACAGTCAGTGAGGAAAGTTGCTGAAAGTTTTTTATTTTGCCTTTGAGTTTCCCAGTAAGATATTGGGTTTCAATGACAGGGTCTGGGAAGTTGTGTTCTCACCAAACTGTTCCCGACTAGCTAGGTGATCTTGGGCAAATAACTTAGAATCTCTGGGCCTCAGTTTTCCCAGTGTAAGATGGGGCTATAAGCAGAAGCCATCTTGCCGGGCTGCTGTGAGGGGCATGAGTAACTCAGGGAGACACTGAACAGCCCTGACATAGGTTTACTGTCACGCAGACAGCAGGGAGAGGCCTGGGGCCGGTGCTGGGCTGCTACCTGAGGGTTCCTGTGGTGGAACAAGTCCTCCTCAGTGAGACAGGTGTCCATGGGGGACGGTGCGCGCTCAGGGGTCAGGACCCCCTGCAGCAGCTCCTGCAGCACGCTCTCCACGGTGAGGATGGCTTCTTGGGCAGCCAACTTGGTCTGGGAAGGGAAGGGGGCACGAGATGACAGCCCAGGCTTTCAAACCCATGGTGCATCCCCTGGGCAGCCCGATCCCTTGGGACCTTGATACATTTAGCAATTGCTTTCTTCTCTCCTGCCCCCCATACCTACTCCCAGACCCCAAAGGTCCCTTGGTCTCTCCAAATGTCTTTGTTCCCTAAAAGCAACTGAAAAGGCCCAGAGACGTTGTTCCTGCCTGGGTCCATCTGGAGGCCACACAGTCAAGTCTGTCCCCCAGATTAGGAAGAAAGACAAGGAGCAGGGGTCACACAGTTTGGGCCCCTGCTCAGAATGTGGCTTGGTCACATGGTTGGCATCATAGAAACAAAGTTGTCGTCTCAGGTGGAGGCCAGTCCTGTAGTCAACAAGTAAAGCATGACATTTGTCAAAACGACTGGATGACTGGGACCCAGCTGAAGTAGCTGGCTCATGTCGGGGGCCACGGTGAACAGGAAAGCACAACTTTCCACCCAATCCCATGGAGCATGGCATCAAAGGGCCATGTGGGGGCTGGCAGCCTCCCCCTTCCCACCTCACATTCACTCCCGTGAGGCCCACTACTGAAACTGTTCTCTCGGGCTTTGCCTGCTTTTGAGTCTTGTCCATTAAATGTGCCTCCACTGGACATTACCTGAGAGGGGTGGACACACACCGTCGGGTGGAAGGGCCACTGTTGTGTCTATATTCAAGTATGGCCACACTGTTAGTTTCTTAAAGCCCAGTCTCATTTCTGTCCAGTGCAGTGGCGGGGGCACACCTGGAGGGCTGAAAGCTGCTCCTCTTCTTGCCTACCCCCACCCCCATCTTTTACATCACAAGGCCCTGGAGGGTGTTTGTTGAGTGAGAGTAATCATCTGTGTGTGAAAAATTCACCTCTCAGGCAGGGAGAAGTAAGAACATCAGGGTAACTAACCCCGTGTCCATAGGAGCCAAGACCCGGGGTCCCGTACCTCCAGCAACTTCCTCTCATCCCTGAAAGAGTCCTGGGTCAGGGAGATGGCATGGAGATTGACCTGCAGGAGAGCACCTCCCAACAGGGTGGGGTGGCTTCCGAACTCCCACGACTCTCGGAAGATGCCAGGAATCAAAGACTTGAAGAAGAAGGTAAAGGTTTTTGTTTCTCCAGGCAGAATCACACCTAAGAAGGACAGCGATGGAGGTTTCCAATAAGTAGGCGCTAGCTGAGCCTGAAGCCTGCAGGCAGACAGTTAACTGAGCCCTGAGCCTACACATAAACTGTTAACTAAGCCTTCAGCCTACACATAGTTAACTGAGCCTTCAGCCTCCACATATATAGTTAACTGAGCCCTTGACCTCCATATACGCTGTTAATTGAGCCCTCAGCCTATACATAAACTGTTAACTGAGCCATCAGCCTACACATACACAGTCAACTGAGCCTTCAGCCTCCACATATACAGTCAACTGAGCCCTCGACTTACACATATACAGTTAAATAAGCCCCAGGTAGGGCGACCAAGCATCCCAGTTTGCCCAGGACCGAGGGGTTTCCTGGGATGTGGAATTTTCAGTGTTCAAATGGGGCAAAAGTCTAGGCAAACAGAGATGACCAGGCACTGGAGCGCGTGAGTAACTGGACCCCTAGAATGCCTCTGCTCTTTGGTGATTCACCAGCCTGTGTTTTCAAGAGTCCCACTGTTCCCGCCAACTGACACGAACAATAAGGACACAACAAACTTCATTCACAGGAGAAATGGGAGGGATGAGGCAGGGAAGATGGTCCAACATGCAGCACTAGACTTTGCTATTAACTAGAACTTTGTTTCTCACAGACACCAAGACAGGATCCAGTGAGAGCTACCTTCCCGGTTGTTGAAGTAAAATCTCTGCACGCTGTTTCTCTTCAGGTCTTGGAAAGAGGTTATTTGGGACTGCCGACGCCAGTCATACCAAATGGCCACAGTGCCATTATTGACTACCGTCAGGTCTGAAGATGTCTTCTCCTTTACTAGCGTCTCAAAGGTCAAGCGGGCAGCAATTCCAACCTGCTTCTGGGGAGGGAGAGGGTGGGAGAAATGTCTCTGAGGGAGGCTCTGGCCTTGGGTGACCAACTCATCCTGGTTTGCTTTTCTGGGCTTACTGCTGATAGTCCTGTAACCCAGGCCCCAGGCCCCCGAGGCCTCCGAGGCACGGCCACTCTCAGAGTGATGGCATATCCTGACAGTGCCCTCTGAGGCTCCCATTCATTATAAGGCTCTAAAGCAGATTTTCTATTTCTGTTCCTTAGCATCTAAAGAGCATTTTCAAATACCCCTGTTTGGGAAGATTTGCTTATTTACATGGGTGACTTGTGACATCTCTTTTCAGCCTTGTGACTTTATTCTGGCTCAAGTTAGCACTGCTGTTCCCATTCTCAGACATGCTGAATGCGTGACCAGATGATAAGAGGAGCCCAGGCAGGAGTCTTGTGACTGCCAAGTCACCTGGGGACTGAACCACGAGGGAGGCCCTTCCGGCAGCTGGGTGAGATTGAAGGCAGTTTTACCTTCTCCTGGAAATTACTGCCTCTGATCCAGCAAGCTGGCTTCCCACAGAATAGCAGAGAAGGGCCGAGAACAGGCATGGCAGCCATCTCAGGGTCACTGGTCAGTAAGTCTCTGCAAGAAAGCCAACAACTTATTTTCCCATGGCTGCCAAGCTTGCTACAGGGAGCCCATAGAAATGGTGGCCAGGAAGTCTCGAGGGGTGACCAACTCTGCCCTTCAATGGACACCAGCAGCTCACCCCAGGTCAGCTCTGTCCCGCTGCAATTCTGCAGGTGAGGGGGGCGGGTTCTTGGAAATACAGACTCTCCACGTAGCATGCAGTGGGCGAGTCTGGAGGGGCCGCACTTACCAGCAAAAGAATGTCTAAGAAATCCCCAGTAGAAGTGGGGTGCTGAAAAGGTGCAGATGGCAACAGAAGAGCTGACATAAGACTAGAGGAGGGGGTGACAGACTATGGACAGAGGCTGGAATAGTGGTGACCTGATTTCAGGGAGGAAGTCCCACCCTCCAGCCTCTCCCCCGAGGGCCCAGGCCCCACTCACAAGCACAGTGAATCTTCAGATGAGCTTTCCTTGCTCCCTGCAGACACTGAATAGTCCTCCACTGTTAGAGACAAGAAGGGCTGCCCTCTGCCCACTACCTCCAGGCCATTGATGTCCTCAGAGAAAAGGAGAAAGGAAAGGTGAGCAGATGGAAGACAGATACCCCTCCAAGGGGCTCTAGATTGGCACAGAGCCATGACGACCAACCTGCTGGCTGAAGTCCAGCTCTGCCATGATGTTCTGCAGCTCCTTGCGTCGGTAGATGAGGAACAGACTCCGATCCCAGGTGTAGCGGTACCAGGCATCCTTCTGGGCCAGCAACCCTAGAGTGGGGTCCAAGGACAGGCTGCTGCCACAGCCTCTTCCCTGCCCAGTCTCAAGGGTTCTGAGAACATCCACCCCAGCACCATGTCTAGAAAGGTGAAAAGGCAAACTCCAGCCCTCTTGCCCCCGCCTACCACCTCAGCACCCCTATAAGGGAATTTACTTCCAAACTGCCAAATCTTTAGATTGTAATAAAAAAGTAACAATAGCAGCAGAAGGGAGTGGGAGCGCAGGCCATCGGAGTGTTTAACACAGGCCAGAACCTCTCAATGCACACTGTGTGTGTGTGTGTGTGTGTGTGTCTTTTTTTTTTAAGGCAGGAATGAAGGCAAGTAAACAGGCAGGCGGGAAGAGAGGAGAAAGCATTTTAATTTTAATTTAGTGGTTCATCTGGGTTGTTTCCCCATCCCTGAGACACAATCCAGGTCCTTGGGACATACTTGGACTCCATCAGTTAGTGGCAGCGGACCCGTTACCCTACCAGAGAGCCCCTTACACTGTCTTATTTAAGCCTCTTGCCACCCCCATTCATGTTTTACAGATGAGGAAACTGAGGGCCAAAGAGCTTAAATCACTCACTGGTGTCCGGAAACTCCCCACCGCGGGGTTTGAGCCAGGCACCTGGCAGCCTTTAAAGCAGTGCTGCCCAACAGAGAGAACACACAGACCACAAATGCAAGGCCCATGTGGGATTTAAAATGTTCTAGGTGCCACGTTTACAAAGACACTAAGAAACAGGTGGAATTAATTTTATTACACATCAAAACCATCACTTCAATGTGTAATCAGTATAAAGAGTCTTCTCTTTTTTTTCATAGTCATCTTTGAAAGCCAGAGTAGCTGACACCCACAGCCCGTCTCAGTGCGGACCGGTCACGCTGGCCCTCAGCTGCCTGATAGGCCATGCAATCCTATGACCTGCACTGACAACCCCCCAACCCGCGCCCCTACCAATTTCATTGCTGTCCTGCCGACGAGGGGACGGGACCTCGGAAGGGTCCTGGGACCTGAACCCCGGTAGCTCTGACACCAGAGCCTCCCTCGGCCAGTTCTGAATGCTCAGAGCCTGCTCCTCACCCATCTCCTCCTGGACGGACTGGGGCTTCCTGATGTGAGTGACTGGTTCCAGGAGGCCACGCTGACTTTTTGTCTTTGTCATTACCAGACCTGTCATTTCATCGCCCACGCATTCCAGCCGACTCCAGAAGCCGCTGGTCTCCTCACGGACCTGGCAAGAAGGACAAGTAGCCAGATCACCTGGACACCTTGGAGGGAGGCTGGTGGGGGGCCTGGGAAGACAGGAGCACCACAGGCACTCCCTCTGGGGGGACTGGCTGCTGCCCTCAGAGCAGGAGAAAGCACTCGGCCTGTTGTAATCCTTCCCTGCCCCGAGACATGGTGGGATTGGTCTGGATGCCGCACTGACATTCCCGAACACAGCCCAGTACCCTGGGTCATCCCAAAACAATCCTCAGTGTTTAGAGACATCACTGAGATGATCTGAGTAACTCAGTACCTAGGATCCTTGCTCTTTTGAGTGAACCACCAGCGACCTCCCCCACAGGTTGGACTGCATGACCTGCCAGTCCCTGAGAGCCCACGAATGGGACCAAATTGTTAGTTAAGGCCTTGAGGGCTCAACAATGACTGGATAGATTTTTTTTTCCTTTTTTTTTTTAAGGAAAGGTACAGCAGGAATGAAGGAAAGTAGGCAGATAGGAAGAGGGAAGAGAAGAAGCATTTCATTTTATTTTTATTTAGTTGTTCACACTGGTCATTTCCCTGCTGGACCAAGACTTAAACCCAGGGCCATGTGGCCTGTGTCCTTCAGAGGCAATTGACACAACCACTGCTCTACCAGGGCACCACCAGGATAGATTGTTGCTGGGATTTTTTTTTTTTTTTATCGCCAACTGTGCAGCTGAGACAGCCATGTCTGTGCCCAGACCCCCTTGCCACAGAGCACCTGGGAGCGCTGTCCTTACCTTCCCATCATGCTGCGTGGGAAGTGCTCGGTCAATGAGTTCCCGCTCCTCTTGAATCTGTCTATAGGTGTCCCCCGTGTGCATCAGCAGCTCGTGGACTGGTTTCTGCAGATATTCTAGAGAGTGCCGGGGATGCAGCCCCTCACTAAATCAGAGCCAGGAGGGCCTGGGCACGTTGCACGGGCCAGCCCCACGTGGGCCACCAAGGCTGAGGAGACAGGAGCACTTTCAAGAGAATGGCACCCATGTGCTGGGCCTGAATCCAGGCTCTGGGGATGTGCGCTCTGGACAGGGGTGTGGGCGGGAGGGGGCGCCCAGGCAGGCCCCTGCTCACCACTGAGGGCTTCCTGCTGCTTCTTCCGCAGTGCGAGGTTGCGCTGCCAGTTTCTCAGAAAGTGGTGCTGAGCAGGGGGTGCCCACGGATGGGCCTTCTTTTCTTTCAGGCCTTTCTGCTTTGTCTCTGTGGCTGAGATGAGGGTCGTCAGAGAGGGCGGCGTGTGGATCATCTCAGCCAGCTGAAAAGCACAGCATGAGCGTGTGGAGAGTGGTGAGATGGTGCCAGTTGGGGCCACACAGAGATCTGTTGAGGCCTAAATCCCTGCCGTACCCCTGCTCTGCTGTGAATCCCAACTCTTCGGGACCTAAGGGAGCACCTGACAAAAAAACGAGTCACAGAACCAGGGGGTCTCCAAAGAGGCTGTGAATCTTCTTCCCCAGAGTGGGAACCTTTGTTCTAAGGTATGGTGAACACCTCTCAGTGTGTCTGTCTTCCTCACAACTGCTAACTGCCACCTTCGCCTACAGGGTGGGGAGCCATTTATATGTGACGTAGGCCTCTTAGCATCTGGCCAATCAGAGATTCTTTGCCCAAAACCAGGGAAGTGAGGGACCTGAGAGACAGCAGCCCTGCATGATGGAATAGTCAGAAAGACAGATTCTTCCTGCGGCCCTGGGGGCTGTGGGAAGCCCCTCCCTCCACCATGTGGACCATGAAGCTGGTGCCCAGAGGAGCAGAGGGCGATAAGGCACATGAGTCCTGAGCTCTGATGCCTTTCTGCGCGCAGAGCTAGACACACACTCGCCTTTACTCCTTAGAGTAAATTCCTGCCTTGAGCTGAAGCCAGCTGAAGGTGGCCTCACTTATCAAGGGTAGGGTCACTGATGAGCTCAAGGTACAGGACTGACACTGGCCTGTGTCTTCACCCCATCTCGCATGACTGCCAGGTCAGTGCTGAGACTGAACGACCTCAGAAACCTCTCTCACCCGGGCGGCTCTGTACAAACGAACCTGGGTGTTCCCTCGAGCAACCGCAATTCTCTTAAAGTCCTGAAGACTTCCCAAGATGTGGTGGGACAGGATCTGATGGCTGTCGTGGAAGATGTCACCTGGACCTAGGGGATAAGAGGAGGTGGAGAAAGACACACTTAAGCCTGGAAACGATTCAAGGAGTGACTCCTGACAGAGACCCGGCTCTCCCACAAGACTGGCCTGTGAATTCAGGAACGAGCGGCGCCAGGGCCAGGGCTGGTCATACCAGAGTAATCCAGAGGCTTGGCGGCTGCATCCGGAGTTGCGGGATGTGCTACTAAGTGGCAGACCTTCTTCCTAGAATCCTTGGGCTTGAATTTACGGATGACAAATTTTTGAGTGCTGACAGGTTTATTCTCTCTTTTAGTAGAACGAGGAAAGTGTTGCTAAAAAGAAACAAAACAGAGACAAATTACACTTGAGCTCAGTAGGAGTTAAAATACCACCCATCTCCTCTGTTCTAATTCTTGGTGGAATTCCTGAAGGCTGACCAATCTGTTTCTCTAGTTCTGTCCATATGTTCTGTTGAGGAAATGTCTGTGTAACAGAAATGAAATTCGGGAATGTCCTAGAGGGAAAAAAAAATTCTTTTGTCTCCAGACAGCTCAGGTGAGAAGCGGCTGACGCTTCCAGGTAAAGCATAGGGTCAGGACGTAGAGGCTTTATCCACATCTGGAACTTCGCTTCTTAAATTCACTTCTCTTCTGTGAAATGGGAACAATGGAACTTGCCTCCATGGAAGCAAAGATACCTCATCTCATATCCCTGTGGTTCTACACAATCTCGGAAACATTAAAACATAGTAAATTCCTTTAGATGCAAAAGTGAAAAGAATTTGTGTAATGGATTTTCCCCTTAGGGATTAGATACGTCCTAAGAGTAGGGAGGTGCTGGAAAGACGGCGGGTATGTCCCAGACTACTCAGGTCGCCAGGGAAAAGTTCCCACAGTAAGGAATCCCTGGGCTCCATCTTTACCTTCTTCAAGTCTTCCTTCTTAATGGCTAAGGCAAGAATGTCATCTCCTTGCAGGACATTGCTAACTGGCTCAGGTTCTTCCTGAATGGGGGGTGTGGGTTGCTCAGGTACCTTTGTCCGCTTCTTTTCTGAATCAAAACAGAAGTTACATATGTAACAATGTGTGTATGTACATATATACATATGTACATGTGTGTGTGTGTGTGTGTGTGTGTGTGTGTGTGTGTGTGTGTGTGTGTGTGTGTGTGTGTGTGTGTGTGTAGAGAGAGAGAGAGACTGATTCCAAGATAGGGACCAGAGCTGCCACCAGGATGGATGACAGAGATTACCAAGTTGGCCTGGACGGCACTTAGCTGGGGTGATGGGGGTTTCCTCTTGGAGGTCCCTCTACCCACTCCCTCTGGCCCACTACAGTGACTGAGGCTTCTGTAACTAGAATCAAGATCACAAAACAGTCCATTCCAGTCTGTGCTGCTTCTAAGCTGGGCAATCCTGGGTACATCACCTCTCTTGCCCCCAATCTTCCCTTCTGTAAAAAGAAGAAGCTGGAGGAGTGCCCTGGTGGGGCAGCGGTGAGGTCAATCACCACCGAAGGAGAAAACCACGTACCCCTGGGTTCAAGTCCCGGGCCCAGGGGGAAACAACCAGTGTGAACGACTAAATAAAAATTAAATAAAAAAGAAACGACGACAAAAGAGGAAGCTGGACTCAATCTACGGTTCCCCAATATTAGCTGAATATCTCCCTTAGAATCGTCAGGAGAGTTTTACAAATAGAGCTTCCCGGCTTCTTACTGGAGCCAGGGCCTGAAGAGCTATATTCCTTCAAGTTCCTTAGTGAATCTGCTGCACAGTGATGTGGGACAACGACTAGACACTTTTTCAGCCTCCTCACTGCTGGCACTGATCCTTTCTTCTGGGTGAAGATGGGGTTTAAGAAACTAGTTAAAATGAAGAAGTTCTGGAGGAAGGCAGAACATTCATCAGCCATCATTTATTTCATGTGATTTAATTTCATAAATTCAATTTATTTAAGCATCTTCTATTTATTAGGCAACTTCTCCTTGCACCAGGCACTGTGCTGGGTGCTGTGAAGATAAGCAGAGACTCAGGATCCAAAGAGCACAGGCCTATGGCAGACAAACAGATTGAAGTAGGCCTATGAAGAGGGTATGGGCGAGGGGTAGGGTACTGTGGTGGGCAGTCAAGGCTTCCTGCAGGATGAAGAGAACTTTAATGAGGAAAGGAGCCCAGGTGAGGAGGCATTCCAAGGGGGACTAGCATGAAAAGGCCTAGAGGCGAGAGAGAATGGAGCACACTCCTGGAACTCAAAGCATGTGTTTTGAAATTGGTGAAGTGTAGTGAGCCAGGAAGGAGGAAGCTGAGCCTGGGGAGGGATACAGGATCCCTGGCATGAAGAGCTTAGTGAGCTGTGTGAAAGACTTCAGGCTTTACCCTGTGGGCAATGACATGGCAAGAAATGGATTAGGGGTGCATGCTGAGGATCCGATCATTTAGGAGTTTAGGAGCTCATGGGATTGGAGGAAGCAGAACCATCTGGGCCTATTTCTCAGGCAGCAGGCAGAGCTCCTGCTGAGAGCACAGGGGGCAGAAGTGGGTTATTCTCCAATGAGGACATGCTCCCCGCCTTCCTTCCTTCCACAGAGGTGGGTTAACTCTTTCAAATGCATCCCATTTCTCCTGTCTGCTGCCCTCTGGTTTAGAATGGTTTGATGTCAAGGCCTAACAAAATAATCAAAAGAAAACCCAAGTCCTGTCTTCAGGGAGTTTAAAACAGTCCTTGCTTTTGTCCACAGCTCCTCAGCATCACTGAAACATCAAGGCAGGTGTTTGGTTACCGAGATCAAACTATTTTTTAGGAAATGCCCACAGAGTTGGTGACTCAAGCCAGTCATGCCAAACATAACTAAATTTAGCCTGTTGGCCAAAGCCCATCTCCTTGGCAACGGGGTCAGCCGAAACGCAGGAGTATCCGAGTTAAACGGTACCGTCGTGACCTGACAGCTGGACTTATGTTCTAGTCCCATCAGCTGCCATGAGTGGAGATGCAGCTTAAATTTCCATTTCCACGTCCCTCCTCCCTTCTACTCAGTCCCCAAAATTGGTGGCAGCCCGAGAGACAATCGGTACCAGTTGAAGGTCTGCTTTTTAAAATATTTTTGAAATTTATAAACCTCCAACATTGCTGAAGATTTCTGGAGCAGAGAAACTCAGGTCTCAGGTGTTTCAAGATTAGTTTGAGTGCAGACAGTAAGTGCCCAGTGACTGCACACATTCAAGAAACGGTGTTTTAATTAATAAAATATTTATGAAAACGGTACACAGGCGACCACTGGAAGACACAGGTTTGAACTGTGTGGGCTCACTGAGGTTCAGGGATGTTTCTGTATGTGAGCTCTGCAGGCACGATTCATCCAGTCATTCATCCCAGGGATGTGTGTTGGCTGAATTGGAGAACGTGGAAACTATAGATACGGAGGGACAACTCTCAGGGGCTTGAGTGCTCTTGGATTTTGGAATCCATGAGGGATCCTAAAATGAATCCCCTTCCCCCTTGATATCAATAAAGGGCCACAGTTAAGTTGTGGAGGATTCACTTATACTAGGATTGTCAACTGTGTCTGGGTCGGGGGTGGAGCTGGCAGCACACACCTCTCAAGGGTCAACTGCACACACACAGAGTGAACTTTCAACTCATCCTGGAGAATATTTCCCAGGTACCTTCTATGTGCTATAAACAGAGAAGATGGTAAAAAAAAAAAAAAAGTGAAGCTATGGCTCCTTGAAAAATGCAGCAGACGCTAACACACATCAGTCTCCACATCAGGACCTACGTTACTGGCACGGGCAATAGGTTTGGTTACACATTAAAGGAGCAGATGGTGTGGATCACTCCGCATGGGGCTCTAAAGGGTCAAAAGAGCAGCTGCAGGGTCAGGGGCAGCTTCACAGGTTAAGTTAGGCCTGGAAGCACCAGAAGCCTTTGTTTAAATGGAGTTGCAAGTGTTCACAGTCAGAGCGAAGGTGGAGGCAAGGCTGCACATGGCGTGTGTGAGCAGGGTGACCCAGAAGGCTTGGTGGGGAGGTGGGAGATGACACTGGCGATGAGCGGGAGACCAGCACATGGCAGCTTTGTAAAGGAAGGCAGAGGTATTTAATCGTCAGGCAGCAGGAAGGTTTGGTCTGCGAGAGTGAGTAGATGAAAGTAGCATTTCAGAGTGATTCACCCCATGAGGGAGAGCCAGGTGGACTGGAGGGAGAGAGCCAAGTTGGGGAGACCAGGGAGGAAGGACAATTCTGTGGGTTCATTTCAGGACCTGCAGGAAACTCCTCAGGGTTGAGTGGTGTCTCAGTACTGAACTTTAACAGTCCAACGATTTCCTGTTCTTTGGTCTGGAAAACCAAGCTGAGTGGAGCTGCTGGTAACCACACAGCTGGCATTCCTACGTAGATCCTGATGGCTGAAAGGGGGTCGAAGAGACAGCAGTCAGGTGATGCCCTTGGAGCTAGGTCAGCCAGCAGGAAGTGAGATGCTCAGGCGAGTTGGGGGTGGGGGAGAGGGAGATGGGGGTGCTACAAAGGGAGGAAAAACTTGAACTCCAGTCTGCTTCTTATTTTCTGTTTTGTTTTGTTTTGTTTTGTTTTAATTTGGGAAATTCTGACCTCAGTGCTGTGCTGGGGGAAACAAGGGAGGGGTTGTCTCTACCAGGACTGAGTTTGAATTGATGGGGGAGGCTAATGTGAGACTGCTGGGAGGTTTCTGGTTTCCTAGCAACGGGAGCAGGGAAAAACCTGGGCGTCAAAGGGACTCTGGTCCCTAAATAGGTTTACAGTCACATTATTTGCTTGCCTTTTTGCTTATAATTCAGAGACCTTGAGAAACACAGTACAAGATTACAAGATTACATTGGTTGATTAGCTGCATTCTGTTGAGAGGGTAAGTATTACCCTACTACATCAGAGAGTTCCCCTGAGATATTTAGGGAGGGAAAAAAGGTATTTTGCATGTCAAACACTGGTTTTTTTCCTCCTCACCTTGGTGCAAGTTCTTAATTCAAGGATGATTTAACCAACTAAATTTCTCCTTATTAAAAGTAAATATGCAGTGAAAAAAATCTTTCCTTGATTTGTTTACAACAGGCAGTTCAAATCTGATAAGATCTCGAGAAACTAGGTGAGCAGGAGGCAGTCCCTAGGAGGGCCCTTGACTGCCCTTGGGAAAGGAATCCAGCTATTTTTCTTCTCTCTTCACTGTTAAAAAGTCTATCATGAAACATTTCAATGCAGCCTAAATAGTACTTTTAATAAGAAGTATTAAAGAAAGCCATACTGAAAAGCGGCCAAGTTCCAGGGCTTCCAGGGGGCCCTGCTGATTTCAGGCCTGCTCTGTCCTCACACTGGGCTTTTACCACCACTTTGAAGCTGCCTCTCCCTGGGGCCTGCACGCTCAGGCTTTTTGACCATGCACATAAAGCTCTTTGGTGGCCTAAGCCTTGCCCATCTCTCAGCCTTCACTGACTCCCTCCACTCCTCTACACTCACCACCTCTGTCCTGGTCACCGATGTCATGACGTCACAATTTCATGTCTCAGTTCATGCTGTTCCCTAGACCTGAGAAGCCAACTCCCTCCCACTATTTCTGCCATCCAAGGCCTGGCTAGGTGCTCGAGACCCTTTCATGCCCACAGGTGCCACATCAGCTTTCATATTTATCTGGTTACTCCTCCAGGTCTTCATTGGACTTTTGAGTGCTTTGAGGGATGGGATCACACGGTTCCTATCAATACCCATGTTGCCTCACAGAGCCCACACAGAGCCAGCCCTCCATGAATGGAAACAGCAAGAAAAGATGGAAGAGGCAGTGGGTGACATGGGGACAAGTCCATGGGGTCATTCTGCTGTAGAACACCCTGGGCCTCTCGCACCAGAAACCAGAGGGGAGTTCCAGAGGCCAGGAAGCAATCACGCCTGGCACTGTCTACAGCATGTCATCTGGCTGGAAAGGGCATGTGGTGGGGATGGGTAGTGAAATGCAGAACTAGCCAAGTTGGCACTTCTTCTGGGTTGTTCCAGCAGGATTCTTAGGCTACACCCACCCAAAGAATCCCAAGATTGGTGGTTTTACCACCTCAGCATGTGTCTGGCACTTCTCCTGAATATCGTTTCCCAAGGACCCCATTTCCTGGCCCTTCTAGCCTTAAAACTCTTTCCCGGCTTTTAAGCAGTGGAGAGATCCTTCTTTGTCCCAAGCCAAGACAGGTTAGAGGCTGAGGTTTTCCATACCTTCTGCCCAAGGTCATCACCCCAACAACTGACCCTTGAGACCTCTGTTGGTCCCTCACTTCCTATGTCCCCATCCTCACCGCAGCCCTCATGCCCTCCTCCCCTGAGGGTCTCTGCCTTATACACCACCACCCGCTCAGGCCCAGTGCACTGTGCCCCCGCTTCCTTGGGGGTCTCTGCCTTGCCCATCATTCCTAAGATACGGGGTACTCCTTTCCCCGTACCCCAACTCTCATGTTCTTTACCTCCATCCTCCAGGCCCCGTGCGTGTCAAGAATCCCATCCAAGAACCCCTAGCCCTATCGGGGTCCCCTAAGCTCCCAAGGCAGTCAGCGACAACCTTTCAAGTTTTCTGTGGCGTCCAAGAATTTGCCAGTAGGTATTCTGAGGCGGGACTCCTTCTTCAGGGACTTCATGGCGCCGCTTGGGCTGCGACGGTGGCCTTGTGCCGCCGCGACGCGAGATAACTAGTCCGGGTGCACCCCCCAGGGCCTCGCGCGCTCCCGCCAGCAGCGGCCGCCGCTGCGTCCATAGCAACGGGCGCCCCGCGCGGGACCGCGCACCCACCCAACAGCCTGGGCGGAGGCAGCTTGGGAGCCACCTCTTTCGGCGGACCGCTCCGCCCGCGCGCGGACCCGGGAAACGCCTGCGGACCCGGGGCGGGGGCACCTCGCGGGCGGCGTGGGGGCGCAGTGACGTCACCGGGAGGGGCGGGACCAGGCTCGGGCGGGGCCGGCTGGGGCGGGGCGGGGCGGGGCCGGCGGGGCGGGGCCCTAGGCGCTGAGCTGGGGACCGCCCAGCTGCTACTCTGCGCTCCGCGGCGGCCTGCTGCTCAGCTCCTGCTGTGCTAGGGCTGCCACTGCGTCGTTCCTTCTGAGAGCTGAAAACCCCTGGAAGGTTCTTCCTGGATTTCGTAGTCTGGTGGCCCCTGCCCGTCTCGTCTCGTCCATCTGACCTTCTGTCACTTCCCCCCAAACAAGCCACGTTTTAGGGCGCTTGGGGCCTTCTCCCACTGCCGGCTTCAGCTCTTGGAGACGCTGCCTTTGGTCTCCAATTTCAGGGAGCCTCAATCTGTTAGCTCAAGTTTTTAAACGCACTCGGTTTTTCTCTGGAGCCCTAACACACTCTGGAATTATTTTCTCTATGCCGTTGCCCCCCACCCAGGGTCAATGAAAGGACCAAGAGTCTGCATTTCAGCTACCCACCAGTGTCCTGCATGAACTGTAGTGTCTTCTTGTCAACTCTCGGAGTCGTGCTGGGGTTGGAGAGGGTCAGTGTACACCGAAGCCATTTGACAAGAATTAAAACAGCACCAGAGTGGAAAGGGTGTAGCGTCACTTAACTAGCAAGAAGCACGCTGTGAACCTGGTTCTTCCAAGGCCAAGGTCAGGCCCCTGTCTCCTAGGCCATTCCTGAGCTTTGCCTCCTTCTGCACCAGACTGGAGGGGAGCAAGGAGCCAGTCAAGCTGGGCCATGCCCAGGCTCCCTGTGTGCCCGTCACCACTTGGCCTCTCTCAGGGGCATGGCCCTCTCTCCCCACGCCCCTCTCTCCCCATGCCCCTCTTTCCCCACTCCCTTCTAGGCGGGAATCCTCTCCTGACTGTCCTGCATGGACACCCCTTCTCCCCTCTTGTTGGAGACAGATAACGCCAGCCTCCCTCCACCCTCCAGGGAGTCTGCAGTTCAGTCCACTCCAGGAACACTTATGGGGCACTTAGGATACAGCAAGCAAGTCATCTGGGCTATCTGGGAAGAGACCCTGAGGTGGAGACCAGAGTGCAGTAGGTGAATTGTGGGGAGGTTAATTGGTGGTAAGGCCTGTGAAAGGTGAAGGAGGGAGAGTCTCACAAAGGACGTACCAAGTCTTGGCCAACCCGTTGTGAACCTCTGGGGCAAAGACTATTCCTTAGAGGCTGTCAGCTAACTGTCCTCCTTTCGGGTGAACGGTAGATTCCTTTTGAAGGGAGAGAGGCACCACTCACCTCCATGGCTGCTGCAGGAGCTCTGTGAGATAGCAGGAAAATGGAGACCCTTTCCTTTTGTCTGCTAGGAGCTCAGAGCCCACTCTAGAGACAAACACTCATGAAACTATAATCTGTGCACCCAGATTCCAGAGGTCTTCTCAAGTTGGGATGTTGTACTACTTGTGGGCAGCCTGGTGGGGGACTGAGGCCTGGGGCCCTTCGGGGAGGGTTCAGGGGAGGTTAAAGAACAAGGGAAGGAGGGATGTGGGGGAAGTGCATTGTCAAGCAGATCCTTGATCTGAGCCACCACCCCGAGTCAATTTGGACAGGTCTCATCGCCTCTCTGTGCCTCAGTATCACCATTTGCTTCATGATGTCAGACCAGAGCAGATGCGCTTAACCTTTTGAGAATCTGATCAAAGCTAGGAATCTTCTCACAAATGGGCATTTAGTTTATCTTAAGTGTGGTAAAATATGTAACATCAAACTCACCATTTTAAAGAATACAATTCACTGGCATTGAGTTGTACAGCCATCAGCCCTATTTGTTCCAGAACTTTTTCACCATCCCAAAAGAAACCCTGTATCTATTAAGCGGTCGCTTTGCAGTCTCCCCTCCCCCGAGTCCTTGCAACCATCAGTCTTTCTGTTGTTATTGATTTGTGCATTCTGGATATTTCCTATAAATGGAATCATGCTGTATCTGGTCTTTTGTATCCGCCTTCTTAGCATGTTTTCAAGTTTCATCCCTGTGGTAGCATGTGTCGGTATGTCCGTTACTTTTCTGTCTGAATAATGTTCCACACTACAGGTATGCCTCATTTTGCTTACCCAGTCATCTGTGCATTTGATTTTGCACACAACTTTGCGTTCGATTCCAGAGATTCCCTGGAGTTCATTCATGGACCCTTGGGGTGGGGTGAGCTGAGGTCAGAATGCCTTAGACAGAGCAGGGTCATTTGCAAGCAGCGTTCTGACTCTAATGTATGTTGTCAGGGGGTAGCGATCAATCATGACTTGGGAAAGGCAGCCTGGCCATTGGGGGAAACTTCTTAGTGGAGGTAGCAAAGACAAGAGTTCTGCGGCCCGTGAGGACCCAGCAGTGAAAGCTCCAGAAACAGCATCATTCAGCCACCTCAGCTCTAGCAGTCTCCTTCCCCTGAGCAAACTCCCAGAGCCCAAGGAGGAGGTGCTGCTGGGCTGGCTGGCAAAGGGAACCACATCAATGACCACTTCATGTCTCTGTTTATTTCCACCCAGCTGGGGCCAGCCTGTCTCAGCTGCCCTTTGTGGAGGGGAAACAGTTTCCCTAAATAGAAATGTGCTTCCTCCACAGGCTGCATCACCTTCCTGCAGAGATGCCTCCTTTCCCAAGCTGAGTGTGGGACTGTCCCTTCTCACGCACCTCACGTCTGGCTCACCTATCACTCCTGTCTCACCTCCACATGCACACCTGGCTCATGTTCCACATCCAGCTCCTTCCCCTCAAACCGGGCATCCTTTCCCTTGAGAGAAGCTTCTCTCACCACTGCCCTCCTCACAGACAGCAGGATTCTTAAACATTCTTCTTGGCCCTGAAGGCAGGTCACAGCTGGACACTGGGCCCAGAATGGACGGGCTTCAGCCTCTTCCAGGAAAATGGCAGACTCTGGGCACAACCCCCAGTCTCAAGTTGTTCCTGTGCCTTTCTGGAGAAGGACACAAGGGAGATTTTCCAGAAGTTGTACAAAGTAGGGTTGAGGAGCAAGGGGGCTTTGAAGTAAAATGCGGGTTTGCAATTCAGTGCTGCCCCTTCCTCAAACCTCCTCCTCCTCTTAGAGTGGGACAGCGCCATCTCACAGAATTGTACCATCCTCTGTCATCTCATCCTGTTTTGCTCTCCTAGGAATCCCACACCATACTACATGGTCTGTCCATCTGCCCCACTAAACCACAAGGCCCAGGGGGCAGGGGCTGGCCTGTGAGTTTTTCATGAGGTATCCCAGCCCCCAGAATGGTGTGTGATACACGCAGCCATCGGTGTGGGATGGGGTGGGAGCAGCCTGGAAAACTGCTGCTGGTTCACAGTGACCGCCTTCCAGTATCTTCCAGTTCCTCCTGGGCAGCAGCTCCCAGAGGCAAAGCCATAAACCAGCGAGACACATTCCTGGCTTTGTTCAAAGATGAAGATCAAAGATTGTCTTAAGAATCAGAGTTTGGGTGCGCCCTGGTGGAGCAGCGGTTAGGTCAATCGCTTCTGAAGGAGCGCAGGCCTTATACCCCTGAGTTCAAGTGCCAGGTTTGAGGAAAACAACCAGTGTGAACAACTAAATAAAAAAAATAAAGACACTTCTTCTTCCTCTCTCTTCCTGCCTGCCTACCTACTCTCCTGTATTCCTGCCTGCACCTTTCCTTTAAAAATAAAAAATAAGAAAAGGAATCAGTTTGTTCCCAGTGCTGGACTTCCAAATGGGCCCTGCATCCATCGGTCTGGGTTGCTGTGGAGGACAAGCCTGAGATGGATGGACATGGACTCTGGGGCTCTCCACCTAAAGGAAGCTTCTGTGCCCTGACTGTCCCTCCGTCCCCACTCCTGTGGTCACAGAGGAGAAGGTTGGGTGTGGAGGGCAGTCAGGGCTGAGGGAGCTGGCTCTAGATTGTGGGGGAACCTGAGAGATGACCAGTCCACCAGTGAGGACACTGTTCTAGTGGCCTGGATCTGGAGCTGGGGGTGGAGGATGCTGAATGACACGCCCCTGATCTGAGTTTCTTTCTAGCTTGTGACCAAGCACAAAGTCTCCACTGGAGTGTCTTCTATTCCCCTACAAAGTAGGCTCAATATGACCTTCATGGACTTCCCAGGGTCAACGCAAGGAGAAAAGCACTGTTAAGTACTCTGAAGACTGTACAGATGAAAGGGATTACAGCTAAAGCCCAGAACACTCAGATCTGCTCGATAACGTCTCTCTTAGTGTGTGGCAGGCAGAGTAATGGCTCCCCAAAGATCCATATCCTCATTGCCGGAATCTGGGAGTTTGTTGCCTTATATGACAAAAAAGGACTTTGCAGATGTGATGAAGGATTATGAGATGGGAGATTAAACTAAATTATCCAGATGGGTCTGATGTAATTAAAGGGTCCTAATAAGAGGGAGATGGGAGGTCAGACTCAGAGGAGATGTGATAATGGAAGCAGAGTGGGAGTGATGAGCCTAGAAATGCAACCATGATAGGAAATTAATACAGATAAGGCCATAGGAACAGTTTCATATCTGATTCTCCGATTCTTTTTTTTTTTTTTTTTCAAAGAAAGTTGCAAGGAGGAATGAAGGCGAGCAGACAAGCAGGCAGGCATCTCATTGTTCACACTGGTTGTTTTCCCCTGGACCCAGGACTTGTACCCAGGGGTACGTGGCCTGTGCATTTTTGGAGGTGATTGACCTAACTACTGCTCCATCAGGGTGCACCTCTCCAATTCAACATCCCTTCTCAGTCAGTGAATGCATCTGTCATTATCAAGTTAGTTCATGACTCCCATGTTACCAGTAAGTAGATCACTCGAGTTTATTTTAGCACAGCATGCTAGTCTCACAGAACGGAGTTCCAATCCCAGTTCAATGATTTTCTAAATGGAGGACCTTGGGCTAGGTCACATAACCTTGCTGAGTCAGTCTCTTGTATGGCAAAAATAGACCGTTGTGAAAATTCTGTATGAGTCCACTTAAAAATTCTTCTTTCAGAGAAATTAAAGGTTGTATCTAGGGTTGGCAAATAAAACGCAGAATTCCCAGTTTAAATTAGAATTCCAGAAAAAGAAAAAAAAAAAAATATATATATAAAAGTATGTCCCATGCACTAAAAACTCATTCATTGTTTTTATCTGGAATTTGAATGTTACTGGGTGTCCATATTTCTATTTGCTAAATCTGGCAACCTTGGCCCAGATCCCAGTTTGTAAGCATGAGCACTAAGCTTCAATCTCAAATCTTTTAACTCCAAAGTCATTGTGTATCTCGATTGTCACAGGCCTGACCTTAAGTAGATTCACTGAGCTACATGGCAGCCTGAACTGAGCAGTCACGTGAGGCTTCAATAAGCATGCAGTTTGAGACTTGGGAACCCACTTCATGTTTTAAAAATATCTGAAGTGATCATGAAAATAAAATTTAACAACACACAATAAATGCTCATATAGACATAGACATGAAGTATGCAAAAGCAAAACTGAATATGAAAGTGAGTGAAAGGAGAAACTGTATGGAAAGAAATGCCTTAACATGTTACATGCATTCAGTTTCTAAAGGTGACATCCCTTTTGGAATTTCTTTTCTTCTTTTTTTTTTTTTTTTTTTTTTTTAAAGAAAAGATACAGGCAAGAGCAAAGAAGAGTAGGCAGCAGGCAGGAAGCAGCACTTGGTTTAGCTGTTCATCTTGGTTGTTCCCTTTCACACCGCCCCCCACTCCAGCCCACTCCAGCCCAGGACACAAACCTTGGATGTATATGGACGGCACTGGCTGGAGGCAGCAGGCCCCACCACGACTCCGGCAGAACAAGCCAACTTCTTTTTTTTTTTTCAGTTTGAAAGTGATCACTGTTTATTAATGGACCATGTTACAGAAATAACTATGGTAGACACCTTAGTTCCTCTTTCTAATAAGCCTGTTGTCTGGTCATCCCTGTTGCCAGATTCTGTATCTTCTACATGATGGTGGTCTTTTCCTTTATTCTGCTTCATGGACTTCACTGGAAGGGCCAGAGGAGGGTTACTGGATGTGTTTTTACAACTGTGTAGACGTCATGAATCAGAGCCTCCAGGCAGATAACACTGTGGTTCCCAAGAGACTGGAGTACTGCGTGATGTCTTCTTGTAGATTTTCCCTGAACCATGCTCAAAGACCAAACTCATTTCCTGACTTCATGTAACGTGGTTCCCCAAGACTCTGTATGTTAGCTGAAGCTTTCTGAGCTCAACCAGGCACCACTGAGGATCTGGCAAAGACAAAGAAGCTACAGCAGCATTTGGCCCCTGGGGCACACACTATCAATACCTCTGATTTGATGACAAATGCTAATCTGAGTTCCACAGTGTGTGCAAATTGCCATCCAGTCATCTGAGTCTCAGTCCTGTCCGTTTGCCTACATTCCGTGTGATAGTGCTTAGCTTTTCCTTAGGTAAGCTTTCTCCTTGCCTTTCAAAGCATCTTTTGAGCAAAAATTCTTTTTTGGGCTCTTGATCTTCAGTTCAGCAAAACGCCTTTGCTGTTTCTTAAGGGTTTCTGGCACAGCAGGAACCTTCTTTTTCTTCTTTTCCAACCAAAAGAGAGCTCTTTATTTTTTAAATTGAGATATAATTCATATAACACTTTCTATAACATAAGACACCACACAATTCGCAGTTTTATTTTATTTTTTTACTATATTCATAAGGCTGTGCACATTATCTAGTTCCAGAATATTTCCATTGCCCACACCCCACCACTCCCCAGAGGAAACCTGGGATCCATTAGCAGTCACTCCCTGCAGTCTCTGGCAAACACTGATCTACTTTCTGTCTCTATGGATTTGTCTATTCTGGACATTTCATCTATATGAAATCATACCATATGTACCCTTTCATGGCTGGCTTCTTTCACCTCCCATATGTTTGCAAGACTCATCCGTGGACCTCCGATGTTATCAGCACCTCCTCTCTTTTTATAGCTGAATCATATTTCCGTGTATGAATATACCACATTTTATTTACCCATTCATCAGTTGATGGGCATTTGGGTTGTTTCCACTGTGTGGCTTTGTGAATAATGCTGCCATGAACATCTGTGAGCAAGTCTTTATATGGGCATATGTTTTCAGTTCTCTTAGGTAATATAGCGAGGAGTGGAATTGCTGGCTCATCTGGTAGCTCTATGTTTAACTTTTTTGAGGAACTTCCAGACTGCTTTCCACAGCAACAGCACCATTTCACATTTCCACTGACAGTGTATGAGGGTTCCGATTTCTCCACATCCTTACCGACACTTGTATTTTCCTTTCAAAAAAATAAATAAATGAAAGTAACCATGCTAGCTGTTATGAAGCGTCATCTTCGTGTGGTTTTGATTTGCATATCCTTATTGGCTGCAATGATGTGGAGAAGTTTTTCGTGCACTCAGGGACCATTCGTTTATCATCTCCTTGGGGAAAATGACCATTCACATCCTTTTCCCTTTATTTATTTATCTTTAAGGAAGGTGCAGGCAGGAATGAAGGCGAGTGGGCAGGCAGGTAGGAAGAGAGAGGAGAAAGAAACATTTTATTGATTTTCATTTAGCTGTACATCTTAGTTGTTACTTTCTGCCCTGGGATTGTGCTCAGCAGGAGGTAGAAGACCCAACCACTGCTCCACCAGGGTATACGGTTTTTTCCCCATTTTAAAAATTGGGTTGTCTTTTTCTGCTATTAAGTTACGGGAGTTCTTTATATATGCTAGATGTTAAACTGTTACTAGATGTATGAGTGGCAAATATTTTCTTTCCTCCTGCGGGTTTTCTTTACCCTTTCTTGAGGGTCTCCTTTGACTTATACACATTGTTATTTATATTTTTATTTATTTATTTTTAAAGGAAAGGTACAGGCAGGAATGAAGATGAAGGCAAGTAGGCAAGAAGGCAGGAAGGAAGGAGAAAGGAGGAAGAAGCGTTTTAATTTTATTCCCACTTAGTTACTTACACTGGTTATATCTTCCAGGTGTATCTCTTCAGAGACTCATGGTTTGCGTCCTTTAGAGAAGATTGACTTAACTGCTGCTCTACCAGGGCACACCCAAGTTTTCAGTTTTGATTAACTCCAATTTGCACATTTTTCTTGGGTGGTTTTAATATGCGTGCTAACTTCTGGAATGGTGACAACATTCACATGAGGGAGAGAATATCATCAGCACACCCATTTTCAGGATGAAGAAACCGAGGCAGAGAATGGCTGAGTGTCTTGCCTGAGATGAAGCGGAGAGCAGGCAGAGTCGGGGACGGAGTGCAAGCACTTCTGCTCTAGGGCCCCGGATGGGAAATGCTCCCTTCTATGCTTAGACAGGTGCCTGAGTGGGATCCTTACCTCGTCCCTGGGCCTCCAGACTTAGGAGTTTTCCTGCTTGTTTTGGTCATGAATTCATTTGAAAGGACAGTAAGGGGTGTGGACTGGGAGGTGGTATGTTCCCTCAGTGACCTAAAGCAGGTTCCAGAAGCTGAGGCCCTGCTCGCCTTGTCCCCATCGGTGCTGCCCAGGGCCTGAGAGAGGAGTTCTGGCCTCTCAGTGGAGTCTTAATCCCAGTAAGAAAGGTCAGCAAAGCAGGGAAGTCTGTGTAGGTTGGTGAAGTTCAAGGCGGGTTGAGTCTGGGATGGCAGAATCGGGGGAAGGAGGTGCCAGGTCTATGGGATGATGGAAGCAATTGGAACCATGAGAAACTAGCCGGGAATGAGGAACAAAGGGGTCTGGGAGGCAGGTGGGGTGGTCCCTGCCTGCAGAGGTCACCACCTGAAGAATGGGGCCGTTGCTGTCTGACCTGCTGGGGCGAGCAGGACACCAGGATGAGGAGCCGCTGCCTGGAGGCTGCCAGCTACCTGGGGGCACACACCCTCCCTGCTCCCTGGAGGGAAGCCAGTTGTACACTGGCCAGAGGGGAATTTTTCCAGAAGCCCCAGGCTTCAGGTCACAGTTTCAGGTCACAGAGAAATAACAGGTCTCTGTCTTGTCAGATACTAGAAATTCCTGTTTGGGAGACTTGCCTTCCTTAGGGCTGGCATGTCCAGAACACTGAAAATCACGATGAAGCCACGAGTAGTAACAACTTCCACATTTGTCAAACACACAGTTTCAGCCAGGCTAAACCAGGCTCGTTCCACCCACCCACCCATCCACCCTTCCGTCCTTCCAGCCCTCTCTCCACCATCATCTAATACTAATCCTGAGGAAGGCATGGTTCCTACTCTCCAAGGTGAGGAATTGGAGACTCATCTGCGTTGTTGAATTAAGGTCACCCAGCTGGTCAGTGACAGGGGACCCCTCTGAAGGAAAGTGCTGTGGCAGCCACACCCCGTGGGCCTGACCACTGCCTCACCCCTCTTCCACCCCAAAGAAGCGGGGAGACCTGCTGTCATACAGGCTGGATTTGAAATGTGGCTGTGACCAGAGAGAAAGAGGCAGAGCCAACAGCGGCCAGTGGCTGCCACTGCTCGTGAAGTCATTACTCTAAGAGCCCTATGATACGCACCCTAGTAGAATAGAGGTTTGTTCAACTGCCTCCAGCTGAGCACAGTACACAGAGTCCAAGGACCCAGGTTCACATCCCAGGGCTGGGGTGAACAATTCAATTAAATAAGGAGCTTCCTCCTCCTCTCTCTTCCTGCCCGTCTGCCTACTTGCCTTAATTCCTGCCTGCATCTTTCCTTAAAACAAAAGAAAAAAGAGCCCAGTGTCAGAAGCAATTGAGGACCCTGGCTAGTCTGGGGGTTTGCAATATTTTGAGCACCAGACTCACTGGAGTGCATTTAAAAATACAGATTAATGGATAGAGATTTGGATTTTGTAGATCTGAAGGGGCCCCAGGAATGAAGTTTTTGTTTTTGTTTTTTTAAGGAAAGATTTAAGAAAGAATGAAGGCAAGAAATAGCAGGCAGGTAGGAGTAGAGAGGAGGAAGAAACAAATATTTATTTTACTTAGCTGTTCATCTTGGTTGTTCCCCTCTGACCCCAGGGTGCAAACCTGGGTCCATGGGATGCATGTGTATTGGCCAGAGGTGGAGGTCATAACCGCTAAACCACCAGGGCACACCAAGGTTAGTGAACTTTAAAATGCAAATTAGGCGCACCCTGGTGGAGTTAAGGGTTAGGTCAATCAACTCCAAAGGACACAGGCCACACAACCCTGATTCCAAGTCCTGAGCCCGGGGAGAATGACTAGTGTGAACAACTAAATAAAATTAAAGTGCTTTTTTTTAAAAAAATGCAAATTAAAGCACAACTATGTATGCATTAGACTATTTTAAAACTATAATATATGTATACTAGATCTATATGTATATATGTGTGTATATACATATATATATATGTATTTATAGAAAAGTCTTGAGAAGGATTCATATGGTGGCAGAACTGTCTCACTGATCTTAATCATCTATTCTTTCCCCCTTTTAAAATTACCAGTCCCTTCTATTACGGAGGCTTTTGGGGAAGCAGCAATGTGCTCAGTTGAAAATGTACACTTCCCACTTGGTGGTGAATGTGGTGCGTTATCTATCTGATGAAGAGTAAACATCTAAAACTTACATTGCTTGTAAAGAAATCTAACCTTGATTAAAAATTAAATATATAAAAAATTACACTTTCCAGCCTTCCTTGTGCATTAAGATGAAAAGTAAGCTGAGGTCATGGGGCAGGTGGACTTTCAGGGAATTTCTTCAGAGGGGGATTCACACGGCTGCCCCTCCAGCCTTTCTCCTTATAGCCTGGAATGCAGATGTGAGGGCTGGAGCTCCAGTAACCCTCTTAGCCCACATAGAGACCATAGGGATGGAAGTTTTGAACTAAGGATAGAGCATAAAGGTCTTCATCACCAGTGACCAAGGAGCCACTATGCCAGCCCTGAAAGGCTATGTCCAGACCTCTTTTATGCAGAAGAGAAAGAAATGTATTTGTTTAAATTTAATGTTACTTCAGTTTTGTCATAAGCAGATGAATGCAGTGGAGCTGAAACTTAACAAATATTACACATAAAACCTCTCTGGAAGTGAGTTATTTTCTATGACATGGTATGGAAACCATAGTCCCTAATAAGACTAATAGTTTGTGTAGCCACTAAGAGTAGGACTAATGAACTTTGCTTTGTCTCCTGTGCCCTCCTGTTACGGGTTATTATTCTGTTTTCTGCTTCTCCTTCCGAGTCTTGTCAAGTCTCAGAAACAGCTTATAGGTCAGACTGACCAGGACATTGTTGGCACATGGGTTGTCTTGAATCTAGAGAAGCCAAGAACTGACTGGAGACCCCCTCACACTGCGCAATCTTCATTCTCTGCCATCTGGGCCGTGAGTTATGTTGCTGATACTGAAGCTGAAGATGGCTTCCTGTTGGGAGACCGCTCCCTTAGCACAGCTCCCAAACCTGAACTTCCCTTAAAATCCCCTGCTTTCTTTTGCTCAGAGACTGAGGATTTGAGACTTAGGTCTCCCCTTTCTCCACTGCCTGCAGGAAATAAATGGAACCTTTCCCTTCTCTCAACTCGTGTCCATTTTTCTTTCATACCGCTGCCTAAGAATCAGAAGTTCCGTAACATTATTACTTGCAATTATTATTATTCCTTTTTTTTTTAATTTTAAGGAAAGGTGCAGGCAGGAACAAAGATGAGTAGGCAGGCAGACAGGACAAGACAGGTGGAAGAATCACTTTATTTCATTCAGTTGTTCATCACTGGTTGTTTTCCCAGCCCCGAGTCTTCAACAAGTAACTTAGGATGTGGACTGTGCCTGGTTTAAACTACTAGACCATCAGGGTGCACCTATTATGACCACACGTTACATGTGTTAGTTGTCTAAGTGTCTGTTCTGGAGCCCCAGAGACCTCACCTTGAGCATAGGCCCAGCGCTTCCTGGCTTCCTGGCAGTTAGGAAATTCTCAGAGCCGGTCTCCTCATCTGTAACATGGTACTGGGAGGGATAATGCTAGAACGTATCTCGCTGGGTTTTGGCGGAGATTAAGTGAGCCAATGCAGAAAAAATTCTTGGCAGCCTGTCTAGCTTACGGCTATTACTATGCTGTATTATGCTACCACATGGGCCCTGGGGTGGCAGGACCAATCAGAAAAACCCAGGACATGTTGCTGAGTGAAAAAAAACAGGTTGTGAAACTGGCACGAGTATGCTCCCTTGTGTGAAAAAATTATTTTCATCTCTACATCTATATGTATATCTATGCATCAGATGTCTGAGGAATGGTTGTCCAAATGTTAGTAGTGGTAATTTCTGGAGGGCAGGATTTTTGCTTTCTCTGTATGATTGAAAAGGAGCATTATTATTTGGGGGGCAGGAGAAGGAAAAGAAAAGACCTTTGGAAAACAATATAGCAATTCACACCAAGAATTATTAAAGCATCCATGCCCTTTGACCCAGCTATATTACTCTTGGGAACTGATGTGAGGAAAGAATTGGACTGAAAGAAGCAGCAATTTCCATAAAATCACCCACTGCAGCATAATCTGTAACAATGAAAAACAGGCAACCACTTAAGTGACTTATATTAGGGTAATAATTATTCAATTATTCACTCATTGGAACATTATGCAGAAATTAAAATAAGATGATGTCTATGGAACAACATGGAAAAATACTTATGACAGAATGAGAAGCAAAGGGTGCAGAATGCAGTATTGCATTTGTACCTCATCACAACTCAGCCAAAATCTTGCATTTGGAGAAGGACTGGAAGAGGACACAGACAGACAAAACAGTTGAATTACAGGGACCACTGATTGAGGGTGCGTTGTTTTTTGTTTTTTTTTTTCATTTAAAATACTAATGTTTCCATAAGGTTGTTTGTAGAAAATATATTTTGGGGCTTAAAAACCTCTTCTGGGCATGCACCCATGTGGCTCAGGGGGATGAGATGGCTGGGGTGAGGACCACGTAAAGTCCAAGGACCCAGGTTCACACCTGGGTAGAAAAATAAAAATAAACAACTAGATGAAATAAACAACTAACTAAATCAAATGCATCTTCCTTTCCTTCCTACTCCCCTCCCTTGCTTCTTCTCTTAAAAAAATTTTAAAAGTTCCCTCTGGGGAAGAAGAGGGCGTAGGGAGAGGAGGATATAAGGGAGAAATTCTGGGATTCTTCCAGAAGGGGTCTGGATAGAAAGTCAGAGGCCATTTAAAACCTGGGGCAATGAGTTCCAGCTGGGTGCTCTCTGCTCTCTGCTCTCTGATGGGAGAGTAAATCAGATGGACAAAATTGCTGCCAAAGTTAGGAAGGCAGTACTTAGCAGTAAACACAGTCAGGGTTAAGAAGGCTCTTGAGGGTGCAACCTGGGTGGCTCAAGAGCTAAACTGGTGACTGAGGCAAAGACCATGTAAAACCCATGGACCAGAGTTTGAGACCTGGGGCAGGATGGGGAGTAGCCAAAAATGAGCAAATGAATGAAGGTGTTTCTTCTTCCTCTTCTCTCTTCCTTTTTGCTTATCTACTTCATTCCTGCCTTTCTCTTAAAAAAAAAAAAAAAAAAATAGATCTTCAGGCTGTAATCATTTGGAAAAACTGATCAAGTTGGCTACTGACGGAATTACGGGGAAATGAGCACCAGTGAACTGGGCAGGCTTCCTGGAAGGCACTGCCTTTACGTTTCCAAACAAAGGCTGCGAATCCTCCAAGTCAGCAACCGCTCTTCTTGGGACGACCCTAAACCAAAGGGAAGGACCAAGCAGTGCATAACATTTTTATATAAGGTGTTCAGCGCAATTTCTAAACATAACCTTAACCTTGTTTCACCCAAAAAGAAGTGGTAAATGAAATTTTGCAATATTACACAGATGTAATATGGCAATCCTTCTTTGAAACACTATGGCACTAGAAAAAAAGGGTATAGGTTACACATTTGACACAGAAAAAGGCCCACCACATATTAGGTAGAACAAGAAAACTTCACAGCCAGATGCATATCATCCCATTTTTGCAAGATTGTTTATCTAAATATGTTCATTCGGGTGCTCCCTGGTGGAGCGGCCGTTAGGGCTGCTGTCTGGCTGAGCACAGTCCATGTACATGCCAAGGACCCGGGGTCATCCCGCGGCTGGGGGGGAACAACCAAGATGAAAAACTAAAATAAAAAAATAAAGTGCTTCTTCCTCCTCCCCTCTCTCTCTGCCTGCCTGCGTACATGCCTTCATTCCTGTCTGCACCTCTCCTTAAGAGAAAAAAAAAATCATTTGCTTATAAGAATTTCTGCCAAGACACACACCAGAATCTTAACAGTGATCAGCTTTGAATGGTGGGATTACAAACCGTGTCGGTCAGTTGACTTTCAACATCGTCGCATCAACGAACAAGCTCCCACAGCTACCAGCAAACGCTTGTACTTGCCGTGGTCGCTGCTCTTCTGTGAGCATCTTCTTCACTTATCTGACACTTCAGGCCTGTGGCCAAGGGAGGGGTCAGTGGGCTACCAGTGGCTTGTGTTGGGCGAGTCTCACGGCCCTCCTCAGGGTCAAGAGGGCAGAGTATTTCACCCCTGTCAGGCCCTTAGGGAGGGGTACTCAGAAAAGGGCAATAAACAAATAAAAATAAACAGTAAAATAAAATAAAAATAAAAATAAACAAAATAAAAACGAACAAAAAATAATAATAAAATAATAAAAAAATAAAGATTAAAAAAAAGGGCAAGAATACAATCTACCATACAAGTTATTTCATCTTATCTTAGTCCCTTTGGGTTATTGTAACAGAAACACCACACTGGGTGGCTTAAATGACAAAGTTTTATTGATCCCAGTTCTGGAGACTTAAGGTCAAGATCAAGGTGGCAGTGACTTGCTCTCTGGTAAGGAGCCACTGCACTGTCATAGGTAACTGCTCTCAGTGTCTTCAAGTGGCAGGCGGGGTGAGGGAGCTCCCTGAGTTCCAGTCTATAAGGGCAGCAATCCCATGCGTGAGGGCTCCATTCTCATGACTTCATCCCCTACAGCCATCAGCTTGAGGATTAAGTTTCCTGACATGAATTCGGTGATCAGGGGCACCCGGCATAGTCTACGGTAATCCTATTATAGGAGGTCCGTTTCCTTTGCATAAATCAACTGTCCCAAGAAGTGGATGGTCCCGACTGAGAGGAGACGTGGCTTCTCACTGTCAGAACCTCTTCAGGAGGGAAACAGAAACACAGAGTCCAAGCTACTCAGCGCCAGGCAGAGATGGCGGCTCCCAGGCCGAGGCGAAGAGGCCCAACAAGAGGTCAAGATTTTGCCTAATTTAAGACACGTGTTAATCAAACCAGACCCAGGGTGAACTTTCAAGCAAAGGTGTAACAGAAAGTTCTGAAATGTCTGCAAGTGTTATACCAGGTCTGCTACTTAATATACATGAACTTAAGTCCATCTCTTTGAATGTCCTTACATGTAGAATAGAAATTAAAATGCTGCCCACTTAATTAAATTAATTAAAATGCTTACTCACGCTGCCGTGGCTGTGGGTGGCATCATTCTAGGACTTCAGAATTGTTCCTGCTCTGGCACATGGAAGATCTGGTCCTTCAGGCAGTAACCACACACACGTGTGACACTTTGCCAACTGCTCTCCCCACGTCATCACCAAAGTAGCTTGTTTGCCCTTCCTATCTGTGTACTTCTCAGTAGGTGAAGGGTGATGACCAAAGTCTCAGTATGGAGGAGAACCCTGCTGATGGAAGAGCCTTTTGGAAAGCTCACGAGGCAGAGGGAAGGACCCCACCCCACTCTGTCATGTCTGGAACTAGCAGTACCCCCTTGTTCTCCTGACCCCAGCCTCTCGGGGTGGAAGGCAGAAGCTGATGGGGACTCCCACACTGGATGGATGGTGAGTCTTGCAGGAAACATTTCCAAACTAGCTTCCTGGGCTCCACCTCCAGGAGATTCTGATTCACCTGGAAAGACTGTGACTAGACTGAGTCAGAGGAGGTGATCCCTGTCACCCTGGGCCCTGGCTCCCATCCAGCCCTTTGCACAGGCCTCGTGAGGTGCCTCAGCAGGGAGGGCCCAGGCATCTCAGGTGGCAGGAGCCCTGGCAGCTGGGAGAAACCCAAGTGGGCCCAGCTTATCTGATGGCGCACCTGCTCACCTGTGCTAACTTCTTGAATATCAAGATGAAGGCTGGAGAAGAGGCTCCCGGGCAGCACAGGTGGCCCTGCCCCGGGGCCAGATGAGATAGTAAGACACACACCCACTTCCAGCTCCAGCCCCTCAGAACCAAGCACTGCACACCTTCACTGAAGAACTCCCAGAATTTATCTCTTTACACATCTGTCAACACAGTGAGTTCCTCGAGGGCTGCCAGTCTTGTTTCTCTGCATGCGGCGCAGGGCTTGGTACACCAGCAGTGTTTGCTGAATGTTTCATGAATCCAGGAGAGGCAGTAACACTTACTGTCTTACCACAGCGTCAGAGAAGGACTGACATTCACACCCACTGAGCACATGGAAAAGCACGTGCTCGGCTCTGGGTGGTGGAAGGGACCCCATCCTTACTCGCCCAGCTAGAGATTGAGCTTAGCATGCCCTCATCTGCAGTGGCGCCAAATTACTTAGGGCACCACAACACACTGATGTATTAAGTTATGAAAGTTACAGAGCCTCTTCATAGGAAAATACCTTCCTCCTCTCTGTTTCTTTCTGTCTCTGTTTCTCTCTTTCACACACCCTATCACCGGTTAAGAATATCAGCCCTTCAAAAAAAAAAAAAAAGGGAAAGCACTATTTTCATGGATGAATGCTAGTTAATGAAAACAGATGGAATGATAGCCATAAATGAACATTTTGCTATCCTCAATCTAATCTCTGATTGAGGCAAGATCACGGATGGATGCTAAAATCATCATGCAAATGATTGTCAAGGAACAGGACATTCATTTGGGTTTAAAGTTATCACCCCACAAACACTCTATTAATTTCCCAGGGGAAAATGTACTGATACAATGGAGAGACTGGGCATCCACCACCTTAACCAAAAATGCTCAAAATCAGTAGTACTGACAGTAGGCCAATCTGGCACTCCATACCTGGAGCTATACATTACCTATATTCAACCTAACTTCAACCACCAGGAAACAATCACACAGCCAGATGCTGGATAAGGCAAGTGGACTTGATTCTGAAGTAGGTAGCATGATGACAAATAGGAAGGGAGCTTTATTAAAAGAGACCAAAGAGACATAACAGTCAAAAATAAAGTATGATCTTCACCAGCATCTGTGTCCGCCCCTTGCCCCCTTCCAAAAAATTTTAAGTTGAGTTAGAAACATTTGTGGTCGTTTGAAAATGCATAGTATATGAATGTCAAACTTCTTAGTGTGATAGTGGTATTGTGGTTTTATAGGAGAATCCTCTTTTTCTTACAAAATCTAAGTTAAAATGCTTGATGTCTGTAATTTTCTTTCAAAAAGTGCAGCAATAAATAGAAAGAAGCATGCCCTGGTGGCCTAGTGGTTAAGTCTGCGGCTGCTGCTGGCATAGCCCACGTGCATCCCAAGGACCTAGGTTCAAATCCCAAAGCTGGGGGGAAGCAACCAGTAACTAAATAAACTATAAAATAAGATAAATAAATCCTTCTTCCTCCTCTCTCTTAACTGCCTTCACCTTTTCTTAAAAAAGAAAAAAAAAGAGGGAGGGAGGCGGTGGGGGGCAGGGGGAAGAGAGAGAGAGAGAAACAGAGAGAGAGATCTAGATAGCTAGCTGCTCAAGCATAAAATGTGGTCAAAAATTAACAACTGGTGACTATGAATATGCTAAGTTTGGAAACATGGCTCTTTTATTTATTTTTTTAATAGGTTGAAGGTATCTTTGATGACATTATGAAGACTTATCTCTGCTCCCAAATATAATAGGCAACCTGAAATGAAAATTATATGGTTTACACAGAACAATTCTTTCATCTTTTCTGTAGGATTGAACTCTTTCAAAAGGAAAGGCAGGAAGGAGTTTAGGAATCTAGCCCTAGACTAACCCCCTGGCCCCAAATGAGGATTCTAGACTCCAGGAAGGAGCCGAAGCAAAGGAGAGGACCAGGCAAGGATAAGTCAAGGCAGGACTTGGCAGGCTATTTACCATACAACCAGGTCCAGGGGTGAATTTCTAGGCTCTGCGTCTTTCCTGAATTCTTGTCCCCTTTCCTTTTCCTGCTTAGTTCCCCCCACCCCTTCCCTCTCTCACTGGAAAGGAGGGAAGGGAGGGACTCAGGAGGTCGGCCATCCCAGACGTCTCCTGCTTGTTAAAAGAGAAGAGACAGGGCTTGCTCTGACCTTGTCCACTATTCTCAAAGTCCAGAAGGCCGCAGTGCTGGATACACAGCTCCGCCTCCGTCCCTTCTAGGGGCTGGAAGCCTGAGAGATATAGTTCTCAGATTTGTTTACCAGCCAGGATTTGCTTTTGAGTCCACTAATGAGAGGCACTCACAGAAACCATTATTCCTTCTGGACCTGAGACCTGTTGCCAGACCAGAAAGGTCCTCCCATTCACCTGACTGCAGCCATCCCCAGGGATGCTGGGCCAGGCAATGACCAGATCTGAGAAAGCATGTGGAGCAACAGCAGTGGAGATGTCACAGTGTCACCCAGACCCAAAGCCCACCTGGCACTGTCCTGGGACACAGGAACATCTGGTCATCCTCCTGGAACAGGGGACGGACTTCTCTGTTGCCAGGCCTCTTGGAGCTGAGGCAGGAGGGTCAGCAACAGAGAGTCCAGCAGAGCCAGACCCTCCCAGGAACACCGAAGTCCCCTAGGAAACCAAGAGGCTGGGATGTGACGGCCTCAGCTTACCAAGTGCAACCCCATCAGTGTCACTCCCGGCACCTTCGGGCCCCAGGTCTGTGGGTCCCTGCCCATCACACACTTGTGATCCAGCAGCAGCAGGCCCTGCTCCACCAGATCCTTCACCTCCAGGCTTGCTCCAAACACGTCCCACAGGGTCTGCTGGGGCTCAAACTGCTGCCAGTGCTGGGACAGTGAGAAAGGTCAGAGGTGACACAGGGTGGGCAGCTGGAGGGGGCCTGTGGGCACATGTCTGGGGGTGGGGGGGTGAAGGAGGCTCCAGTCCAGCACAGGGTTTCAGCAACAGACTCCTGTACACCAGGACTTGGCCGATGAGCCAGCAGGGAGGTGAGTGCCTTCCCTCCTAGTCCACATTCAGACCGAGACCAACTCGCAGGCAAGCAGTCTCCCTCTGCTCCTCCCCTCCCTCTGATGGTCAGCGCCAGGGCACTGTGGCTCTGTGTCCAGAGCAGTCAGAGTCGGATCCGTCATTAGCGATTGTACCTGCTGAGCTTTCAAGGCTGCTGAAAACATTTAAAAGCCACTAATCTAGTATATTCCTTCACAGAGCTGAGCAAAACAAGGCTCAGAGAGCTGATAGGATGTGTGCCCGGGGATGTGGCAGTACGGGACCAGAGTCTGGGTGTCTGCAGCCCGAGTCTAGGGTTCTCCTGACTGCACCACAATGCCCACTGCCTCTGCCCAGCAGACCTAGGATGCAAAGGCCCAGTCTCCAGCTTCTTGCCCCAGAGGAATAGGGGTGTGTGTGTGTGTGTGTGTGTGTGTGTGTGTGTGTGTGTGTGTGTGTGTAAGGAGGAAGCATTGTGACAGAGCCCTTCACCCCCTTACCTGGTGAGTGATCCCCACATCTGTGCGTAGCCCCATGGCCAAAACTTCCTCCAGCCTGAAAGAAGACGTTCTTCAGATGGGCATCTGGAGGACTTGGAAGATCATGCAGGAGGAGGAAGGATAAGGTAGGAAACAAAGATGTGCATGAAGAGGTGGTTCTGGGGTGCAGGGGAACCCCGAGTGAAGAGCCCTGTGCCCTCAGATGCTCACAGCTCCAGCTTGCCCAGGGGGACCTGCTTCCGGGTGCCGTGACCAAAGAGCATCACCTCCTTCATCCAGTTGTCAGGCTCCAGGGTCTGGATCCGGGTCTCCCAGGTGTGGTCCCCGGACCCCTGGGGTATCAATCGCCCGTGGGCCCCTGCCAACGACAACCCCACTGTAATAGTCGCCTGCACCGTATGCTTGCCAGACGCTAAATCAGCGGCTCTCCAAGCGTGGTCCCTGGACCAACAGAATCTGTTATGACAGAAGTGTACATTCTTGGTGTGCTCTGGGGTCCAGCGGTTCAGTCCACTGGGTGCAGCCCACATACATCCCGAGGTCCCTGGTTCAAAGGTGGGTTGGGGGCGGGCAGACAACCAAGGTGAACAACTAGATGACATAAAGAGCTCTCTTCCTGCCTGATCTGCCTACTTGACCTCATTCCTCATTCCTGCCTCTACCTTTCCTGAAAAAAAAGAAGAAAGAAAGAAATGTAGATTCTTGGGCCCTGCTCTAGGCCTGTCCAATCAGAAATTCTGGAGGCACAGCAATCTGGGTTTTAATGAGTCCGCCAGGTAATTCTGATACTAAAGACAGAACCACAGTGTCAGGTACTGTACCAAACACCTAAATACACACCCAACAGCTCTGACAGAGGTAGTGTTTTTGCTGCAATTTACATAGGAGGAGACAGGGGAGAGGTTAAAGGGTGGCCCAAGACCACACAGTCATGACACTGCTTTCCTGAGTCATCCCTTCTAGAGTTCACAGGGGACTCACCAGGCCCGATGCCAAGGTACTGACCACACTGCCAATATGTCCAATTGTGGGTACTGAGCGCCCCCTGTGGAGAGGGAGGGAAGGGTCAGTGCAGCTTGAAGAAGCTCAGGTAAGGGCATCTAGTTAGAATGTCCCACCATCTCAGGCACAGAGACCCTTCTTTCAAAGGGCTACAGCTCCCTGGTTACCCCTTGGCCGGTCCATTCCCCACCTTCATCACCAGCCTGAGGACTTACATTCCGGGCGAAGTTGGAGACCTCATACTGGCGGAAGCCAGCCTCCCGAAGGACTGCCCGTCCCTCCTGGTACATCTCAGCGGCGAGGTCAGGGTCAGGAGCAGGAAGGGCGCCCTGCTGCACCTGGGCGAAGAGGGTGGTGCCCCGCTCCAGGGACAGCTGGTAGAGGGAGATGTGGTCGTCACAGAGGCACAGCAGTTCCTGGAGCTGCTGGAGCCACGGCCCCACCTGCTGTGCCGGCAGCCCCAGCATCAGGTCCACGGATACACGTCCCGGGAAGAGCCGCCGGGCCTCAGCCAGTGTCTGCAGAGCATCGCGGGCCAAGTGTGTCCGCCCCAGCAGCTGGAGCTCTGTGTCATCCAGGGACTGGGGAGAGAAGGTCGGTATGAGCATGCCAGGCCAGCTCAGGGAAACAGGGACACCTGACCCATCTTACAGATACAGGGGTAACAACGCACATGACAGTGCCAGAAGGCAGACAGTCAGGTCAGCACCAAGGGCCAATTTGGTGAAGGGTCACTATGTGCCAAGTACTTCCATGCCATCTCGAATTTATTCCCATAACGCTCCAATATTAGTTCCACTTGACAGATAAGAAAATGAGGCTCAGATACATATTTTTTATTACTAATGCTTTTATTCTACATAAATTACTATCACAGGCTAATGTTTAAAACACAAATAAATGGGACAGACGCACAACAAAAATCTGTTCACCCAAACATAAAAGGTCACGCTCTTTAAAAATTACAATAACTGGTACACCCTGGTGGAGCAACGGTTAGGTCGATCGCCTCTGAAGGGTGCAGGTCACATACCTCTGAGCTCAAGTCCTGGGTCAGGGACAAACAACTAAATGGAAATAAAATAAATACTTCTTTTTCCTTTCTCTTCCTGCCTGCCTTGCCTTTAAAAAAAAAAAAATCAAACAAATTAAAAAAAATTCCAATAACTGCAAAAACTGAAATACTTCAGTAGCCTTAGAAAAAGCAATGATTCCCACTGTTCAGAAAAAAATGCCATACAGACCTCAAAGGTCATGTAATTGCAAGGTCAGATCTAAAAAATAAGACTACCTGACTCTAAAGTCAGGAGACTTTTTTTTTTAAAGGAAACAAACAGGTAGGAATGAAGGTGAATGGCAGGCTGGTAGGAAGAAAGAGGAAGAAGTATTTTATTTATTTTATTTAGCTGACATCTTGGTCTCAAACCTTGGTCCTTGGGATGTATGTGGACTGTGTTTGGTAGCTTTATCCATTAGGCCACCAGGTGTACCCACGAGCTTTTTTAAAGTTTATTTTTTATTTTGAAATATTTCAAAACTCTAGAAAAGTTGGAAGGAAAGTGCACTAAACCCCTTCCTCTACATTCATTGACTGTCACATCTGTCTCTCTAAATATCACGTTGAATCATTTGAGATTAAGTTACAGACCAATGTTCTGTGACATGGAAATGTTCTGTATCTACATTGGCACAGCAGGTATTAACCACACACTTGATGATTTAAATGTCAAGGAAATTTCAATAAATACATTTCAAGCACTTACTAGCATGTGGCCAGTAGTAACTATACTGGTCAGTGTAGATAAGAACTTTTAGTAGAATGTACTAGTCACTGGCCACACAATAGTGAGCTTTCAAAATATAGTTATTTAAATTTAATGAACTTAAATAGTGTACTCCTTTATCCCTATTCCTAAGAAAAAGGACATTTTCTTATATAACAATGCAATTACAGAGTTCAGGAAATGTAACAGTGATATAATGTCATTATCTAATACACAGTTCTATTCAAAGTTACCCAGTTGTCACCATAATATAAAATTCTCTTTCCACCCCAATCCAGGATCCAAGCAGGGGTCACACCTTGCATTCAGCTATCACTGCCTCTTTCACCTCTTTTAATCTTTCTTTATTTTTCATGACACTGATTTTTGTTTTTTTTACCCCCTGGCCCTGGGTCTCGAACCTGGGTCCTGGGGTTTTCCACGATCTGGACCTGCTACAGCCGCATCAGTGACCTGAGTCACCATGGTGCGCCTGACTTTGACATTTTTGAAGAGTAAAGGCCAGAAGTTTTAGAGTCTCTTCATGAATAAATTCTAGAGATCTCAGACACAATATTGTTCTTACAGTGATATTGTACTGGACATAAAATGTGTGTCCACACGTGTGAGAGGAGACTGAGATAATGTTATCTGCTCTCTCCATCAAAAAGTCTCTTCGTTTAGGTTTCGCTGATGGCTCCTCAAAATCAGATTTCATATACGTATTTGAGGCCAGAATATCTCAGAAAAGATGTGTCACTTTCAGTATATCCCATCACAACGCCCTAGATCCAAACTCTATCACAAGTGGTACATATATTAGGTGGGACAATATTACAGATGGAAAAACCAAGGGTCAACCAGAGGATATGTTTCTCCCTACTTAAAAAACCTTCAGCGACTTCCTCGTCACTAGGCAAAAACCTAAATTCCGTAGTACAGGGTAGAAAGGCTTTTGGGCCATACCTTATAGCCTGGACTCCAGTCTCTGTCATCACGAGAAATGACTGACAGCTCCCCCCAAAACATGCAAGGCTCATTTCCTGTGTCTCTTCCTCCCACACCCTCACCCCGGTGACTCCTGCTCCTCCTTCCAGCATTTCTTCCTGCAGGGTGCTTTCCAGGATTTCATTAAACTGAGATGCTCTCCAGCCTGTACTTGGAAAGCTTTTGGTAAAGGGCCCCTCCACCATGTTGCAAAGCTCTGACCATTCGTCTGCCTCCTTCAGGGTCCACAATCATGTAACGAATCTTTCTTGAGATGGGTGCTTGCAGAAAAGCAGGCATGATCCCTGACTCCTGGAACATGGGTTCTAGCACAGTAGGGGACCGCTGGTTACAAAAGTGTCAACACAAAAAGTAGCTACTGGGCCCTGGCACTCAGAATGTTGGCCCAATGAATGAATGTGACTTCAGGAGACAACACTGACAGCGTGCGAGCCCTGGGACAGGGTGGGTTAGATGGATTACCTGGAGACCAATGGACAACCTGTTGACTCCTGCTGCCCCAAAAGCTGCCAGCCGGGAGCCTGGGGCTGAAGTGGGGTTGGCCTCCAATGTGACTTCGGTGTCTGCAGGCAGGTGGACTGCCTGGCTCACTGCTTCCAGGACAGCAGCCACAGTGTGAGGACTGGCCAAACTGGGGGTGCCCCCGCCAAAGAACACAGACTCCACTCTGGGGAAAAGTATGGAGAGAGTGAGGTCTGGGAGAGCCCTCCTTTCCACTTGCCCCAATAATTCCCCAAACCCGGCTGGGGTCCCCAGTACCCACCGCCGCAACCCACTGAGCCGCAGCAGCGTCTGAGCCTCGGTCACCAGACAGCGCCGCACCGCAGCCTCGTTCACGCCACGGGGGATGTACTTGTTGAAGCTGCAGTAACTGCAGCGCTTCTCACAGTAGGGCCACTGGGGGGAAGGGGTGTGAGAGCGGGTGAGGGTGAGCTCGGGGCGCCAGCCACTTCCAGGATTGTCACTCTCATCCCTACCTCATCTAAGCCACACAGCAACCCGAGGAGGGTCAGCCTGGGAATACCGCCCCTCGCCCCCCAAACATGAGAAAGCCAAAGTTCAGAGGAAAATCCCTGGGTCAAGGTCACCGAGCTAGAGCGCACGTGAGACTGCAGGTCTCCACATGGAGACATTTCCCCACCAGGACTCCGTGACCCATGCCAGACCTCGTCAGGGAGGCGGGGATCTACCACGGGTGGGTTCGCCGCATGCCCAAGCAGCACGTGGGTCCAGGCCGCGCGATCCCGCCCCGGAGCTCGGCGCGTCCCCTCCCCACTCACGTGCACGTAGAGCGCCGCGCGCCGGCTCCGCGGCACCTCGCTCGGGGCTCGTCCCGCGTCCTCCGCGTGGCGGCGCCTCTGGGCCGCTCGGACCGCCGCCGCCCAGCTGCGAATCCGGGCCCCGGTCAGCGCCATGGCGCGTGCTGCAGCGAGGGGAGGCCTGGGGGCCGTCCGGACCCGAGCCCGAGACGCGCCGAGACGCTCGGCCGTGCGCTGGGCCGCGCCGGCGGGGCCGCCCGGGCGAAAGGAAGAGGGGCCGCAGGCCCGCGCAACTCCGCCGCCGCCTCTTACGGAGGGCCGGGCCGCAGGCCTACGGCGCCACCTGCTGGACACCGCCGCGCTCACCGCATCTGCTCCCTGTCCTCTCAGTTGCAGAGAAAAGGTTGTGGGCGGAGCTGCCCCTTTTGGGCACCCATCGGACCAAGTTCCATGGCCCATCCAGGAACTCGTAGTTTCCCCAATCAGTTCCTTCCCATTTCCTGTCCCTGGCCCTGGGGACACCTAGGTGCATAAGACCAGGTGGCAGTACAGGTGTGTGAGACAGGAGCGAGGCAAATGAGCAAGAAACAACAGGTAACATATTAATTCAGCCCCTGCTGGACACCAGACTTCCATGCTCCGTGCAGTGAGGCTGCTTTGTTTCAAGGGCCATGGAGTCAGTGTGAAGAGAGGGCACTTGGCCTGGATGTCATATTGCAGGAGCAGAAAACTCCAGGGGTAACCGACTTGGCCAGGCTAGTAGGCTATCATCTCCTCCGTCAGGCCAACCCAGGGAACCAGTTGGGAGGAGCGTCAGAGATGGTGTGTGTGGGAGGGATTAGGTGCAGGTGAAGGGCTGGGACAGCAGGCACCCAAAGAGCTGTCCAGTGGACTTTGGGGTCAGGCGGTTGGTGTCTAATTCCAGCTGTGTGGCTTGGGCAAAGTTGAAACTCTCTCTGAACTTGGGCTTAATCGTTTATGGCACGGGGCCCCTTGAAGAGGTTGTTAGGATGGTTTCCAGGCAAAGTGTATGTGAACGCAGCTGGTGCTTGGCGCTCAAGAACATCCCAGGTTTGCTTTTTTTTTTTTAAGTCAAGAGGAGACCATTGCGGCTAGTACACACACTGGGAGGTATGGATTGCAAATGGGAAGAGGGTTTCTATCTCTGTGAACCGGAAATCTGTGTGCCTTTGGAACCAGGCTATTTTGATTTCTTGGGTCAAGTTACCATGTGCTGGATCTGGCCTTGCTCATCAGGAAAGCTCCAGGTTTATGCATGCGAAAAATTAGCTTGGTTGGGGGGATAAGGCAATAGGTGGATTTGAGGTGACAGCTAAAGGGTACTGAGTTTCTTTCTAAGGTAATGAAAATGTTGAAAAATCGACTTCGATAATGGTTGTGCTTTTCTGTGAATACTCTAAAAGTCATTGAATCATTTACTTTAAATGGGTGAACTGCATGGTAGAGGAATTATATTTCAATAAAGCTGTTATTTAATGAAGAATGCTTCTTGTTGAAGTGATGAGACAACAATGTGAAGAAATGAGGCTCACCCTGGTGGAGCAGTGGTTAGTCCAGCTGCCTCTGAAGGCGCACAGGCCACATACCCCTGGGTTCAAGTCCTGGGTCTGGAGAAAACACCCAGTGTGAACAAATAAATAAAAATAAAATGAAATTCTTCTTCCTTCCTCCGCTCTTTTCCTTCCTGCCTGCTTATTTGTCTTCATTCCTGCAAGTACCTTTCCTTTAAAATTTAAAAAAAAAAAAAAAAGAAAGAAAGAAAGAAATGAGAATAGCCTAAAAAGTTGGTTTGGTTTATCAAAAGGATTGAGCGAAGATTATAGTAAGTAATGCATGGCAAGGGCCTTAGAACCATTGTTGACAATAGGTCTGAAGGTGCTGGTTTCCCTTTCATCTCTTCCCTTCTCCTTCCCATCCCATCTCCATCCCTATTGTATAGTCAAGACAGCATTCAGCAAGAGACCAGCCAAGGAAAACAGAGCAGCCTTTTATGCCACATTACAAAGAAGATGAGAATGAAAGGGAGTGCCTGGGAGGGCCCTCCCTGCCCCCTGCCCCATTCAGAGGTTTAGATGTTGTTCCATCTGCTCTCGAAGCTTCCATTTCTGGACCTAGAGAAAAGAGAAAGGAGAGAGCATCAGGCTCCAGGCCTCTGCCATCTAGGATAACCAACCATCTCAGTTTACCTGGGATTAAGGAGTTTCTTGGGCTAAGGTTGGCAAATTTCGGGGCAAAGCAGGATGAGCTGACCAGCTGGTCACCATACTGACAAACTCTTGCCTACTGCTGAAGGAGGCCTGGGTGGGACCACCTGGCCCCCAGGCCACTCTGCCCTCATTACTACCACCACCTCGCACACCTTTCCAGAAATAGTGAGGGGGTAGTTGGTGACAAACACGATGTATCGGGGAATCTTAAAGTGGGAGATCTGCAGGATCAAAGAGAGAGAGAAATCATTAGGCTGGGTGGGCTGTGGGGTTCAGGGTTCAGGGAGAGGACTGGGGTTGGTAGAGAAAGGGCTAAGGAATGGAGGGACATCATCAGCCCGGGTGAGGTGAGGCTCCCACCTTCCCTTTGCAGAAAGCCTTGATCTCCTCGGCCGTTGTCATCTCCCCCTGCTTCAGCTGGATGCAGGCACAGATTTCCTCCCCCATCCGGTCATCCTTCACTCCCACCACCTTCCAGAAGTCAGAGTCAGATATCAAACATCCTCTCCCCGAGCCACATGTCCTGCTCCTGGGGGCTCACCTGAGCTCACCAGGGCTGAGGGCCTCACCTGCACTTCCTTCACTTGAGGGTGTATGTGGAAGAAATTCTCTAGCTCCTCAGGGTAGATGTTCTCACCACCCCGGATGATCATATTCTTGGAGCGACCTACGATCTTGCAGAACCCCTGCTCATCCATCATGGCGATGTCTCTGTAAGAAAAACCCAGTAATGGCCTCTTGCCTCTGCTTGTCTGGCTCAGTCACCAAATGTTTACCAAGCATCTAGGAGATGTCCTGCACGGTTCCCTACTCTAGGGGAGGCAGCATGAACAAGCCTTTCCCTAGGACAAGCCTTTCCCTCCTCCAGTGTCTGCTGGAGGAGACAGGGAAAAAAGAAAGAAACCAACAACTATAACATATTCTCGCTCTAAGCATATCTGTACACGTGTGTGCATGGAGAGCTTCCGTTTTAGCATTTAGGTCTCAGTTCAAATGTGTGCACCTTAAAGAGGCCTTCTCTGGCCACCCAATCAATGAGACGCTCCCTGATTCCTCAAAAAACTGAAGACAGAAATCCCATATGATCCTGTCTTCCCACTTCTGGGCATCTCCCCAAAAGATACAAAAGCACCATCCGCAGAGATGTCTGCACCCCCATATTTGCTGCGGCCCTGTTCACAATAGCTAAGAAGTGGACATTCCCTATGTGCCCAACGTCAGATGAATGGATCTAAGAAGATGTGGTGCGTGTACACAATGGAATACTGCGCAGCCCTTAGAAGAGATGAAACCCTGTCATTTGAATCAACATGGATGGAACTAGAGGGGATGATGCTAAGTGAAACAAGTCAAAAGAAGAAAGATAGATAGCAGATGACCTCACTCACAGGTGGAATGTGAACAGACAAAACAAAGGAATAGAAGGAACATAACCAAAGCTGAAACATTTGCAACAGAACTGAGGTCACCAAAAGGGAATGGGGTGGGTGGGGGTACATGGTGGCAGCGCCCACTGGACAGTGGGGAAGAACACTTGGTGATGTGGTGGTGGGCAGGGCGAGCTGACATATGTCTAAGAAATGGGGAACCTATACATAGGAAGTTATTTTAATGTATTTAAAGACTACCGCAATAAAAAAGTGAGACGCTCCCCTCCTCACCACAGCCACTTTCTTTCCTATGACCCTATTTTACCTTTTCGCTGCTGCTTATCAATGTCTGAAACGCTCTTGTTTGTATCTGTTTTCCTCCCTCAGACATATGGGAAGTAAGAGCAGGAGATGCCTTGCCTTCCACTGAACCCCTGGAGTTTCGAACGGTGCTGGCACGTGGGAGAGGCGTAATAAGAATTCGTCCAGCTAGTAAAATGAGGGGCTCTTGGCTCAGCTGCAGCCGATACCTGGTGGAGGCACGCTTACCCACGCTGCGTTTGATCCTTCCAGGAGACTATGACCGCACCCATTTTACACTGCGGGAAATTACACCTCTGAGATCTGAAAGGGCCCTTGCCCACACGTTCTCCCTGGGCTTGTTTAATGCTCCCCGTTCCACCTCACCCCTGCCACCACTGGCAGCCACGTGCTCCACCCACCCTGTCTTCTCACCCTGTCCAATACCACTTGTCTTCTCTGATGACTTTCTCCGTCTCCCGGGGCTCACCCCAGTAGCCCAGCATGACGCAGTAGCCTCGGATGTACAGCTCTCCAGGTGTGTTAAGCTCTGCCAGGTCCCCCGTCGCCATGTTCACAATCTGGGCCTGGGACAGGGGCAACTTCAGGCTGAGGCCTCTCACTCTCTCACTTCAGAATGGGGGAGCTCCAGGAAGGGGGACAGCTTTACCTTCCCACTCCTCAGACATGAGGTTCCCTGGCTCTGCTCATCCCCATCCAGGGCAGGGAGACAAAGATGGGACTTGAAAGAGGAAGCCCAGGCCAGGAGGTGCTGAGGAAGCGGAATGGGTAGGAGCTGCTGTAGCAGGAGACCAGCTGAAGAGCTGTGAACTGTGTAGAGGGAAAGGGAGTGTCCTCTTCCTTCCCACTGAGCATCAAATAAAGAAGACAAAGAGGGGGTGTGGCAGGGCCACATGAACAGGACAGGCAGCAGGAGGCAGTTTAAAAGCCTAGGAGAGAAACATGCTGCAGCCAGTGCACCAGGAAAGCTTAGGCCGTGTGCTTCCATATCTGCATCTGTGAAATGGGAAGAAGTAGGTGGCCCATTTCCTCACAGGTGGGTGTCCCAGGGAGTTGGGGCCAGGAAGGCCACTGCACACTTGCTCCAGGGAGGAGGGCAGGAGAATCTATACCAGGATGGTGGTTACCCCCAGGGGAAGAACTGCTTGGGTCTACTGGCAGTGACCCCAGAGTGGCAAGGGCCTGAGGGGACAGAGAAGACCAGATGAGGGCTGATATAAAGCATCAGTGTTGGAGTAGAACAGAATTCGAGAATGGGAATTTGAGAGAGGCTCTGGGTCAGCCATCAAGCTGCAAGGACCCCCATAGGGACCGGAGAGTGAGGGGACCTCCCACAGGGACAGGACAGGGACAGACACCCACAGGGACAGTAAAAATAAGTGTTTATACCAAGTAAAAGGTGGAACTTGCTGAAGTGAAGGGGGCGGGGAAACTATGGAAGAGAAAGAGCTGTGTAGGAAAAATCTCTGTGCTCTGGCTCCTCTGTGAGGTCGTCCTGGCTGCCGGAAAATAGACAGTGGGGTTTGGCAAAAACACACCTCAGACAGGAAGGGAGGCTGCAGAGAAGTTCAGCTGGCAGCTGCTCATGGCGCCTGTTCCAGCACTTCCCTTCTCAGGCCCCAGCCCACAGAGAAGGCCCCAGGCCAGGTCCTGGGAAGACCCTGCTGCTGGGGGCTCTCAGCATCTTGAGTGAGCTGTTTGGCTCACCAGTCAGCAATAAGGGTTCCAGGGGGCGTGTCCCTGTTGAGTGCTGGGGGCTGGGGGTGGTTGCTGGGGCTCACCTGTGTGTGGGGCATAATTCTGCCCACAGTTTCTGCCTTCTCGTCTAGTGCGTCATCAGCAAAGGTCATGAAGGTCACAGGACTGTTCTCAGTGGTTCCATAAGCCACCTAGTGGGCACAGAAAGGGTGTTTGGAGGGAGCATAGGGCTGTAAAGGGATGGGGCAAGCTACTCTAGGCAAATGGAAAGGAGCCCAGGGACAAGGGGAAGGCAGCTGGAATGACAGGAAAAGAGGCACAACTGGCAGAGGTCAAGGGTCAGATCAGAGACACTGGGACACTGAGCAGACTGGTTCAACTGCAGGGGCCCCAGGTCTGACATAAAGTTGAGAGCAAGGAAGTTAGTCTCTTCCAGCCAGGCCTCCTTCAGTCTCCCTGTTCCCCCAGAGCAGCCTCATGCCCAGCCCTGTCTCCCTCATCCCCAGGCTGTCTTAGTACCTGCTTCCTGAATTTCAGGTCACAGCTTCCCCTGCCCTTCCCTTCCATGCAGAAGGTCCCATGAACTTGAGGAGAAACCCATCCTTCCTTGGCCCAGCTGGAAACCGCAATCACAGCCCACCCATCCTCCCTTAGCCTGCTCTATGGTCCGAAACCCAGGACAAGTGTCTGGCCTTGGAGTGGGTCCCCCTCTAAGCTCTGGAGAGTTTCCTGTAAGTTTATTTCCATCAAAATAAAAATACAGCCAAAACAAGGGTTTGAAAAACCAGCGGCACTCGGCACCCCCCACACTTTTAGTGGTTGGAACATCCTGAGCACAGAAAACCAGAAGGCAGTCTTGGAGGAGCCTAAATACCATCAGGGAATGTTCTGGGCCAACTCTGACCTCCGGCTAGAGGCAATGGGTGAAAGGGACTGAGGGGAGGGGAAGGCCACCACACCTGGGCACAGGGTGGAGGGCGAGGGGCTAGCGGCTCGGATTCCAGTTTCCTTCTGGTCAGCAGTCAGTGAACACAGGAGCCCATTGTCCATTCTCCACCCCCCCATGTCCTCTGTGTTAGCTGTGGTGTTCTGGTGGGACCTAGGTTCTGTCCCCTGAGCCCCCACACAGACACGCCCTACCAGGCAGCCCAGATGGTGACCCTGCCAGCCCACTGGCCCTTCCCTCGGGGATCCAGACTGGTAAGCAGACACACAAAGGCCAGGTCAGCTGGGTCGGGCTGCCCACAAGAGCTGAGCTGAGCTGTCCAGGGCTGGTCCCTTGTAGCCAGGACACTGCCCCCCTCACCCGCCCCGCCCTCGCAGTCCTGGGGCCACTGCCCAGGTGTGGTCTCTGCCAAGTACACCTTGGCGCCACTCTGGCCGCCGCTGTGAGACCCCCCTCAGGGACGGGCCCTGACCACTGGGGATGGGATGAGCAGATGGGGATATTTTAGGGAGATGGATGGGGTGAGAGGGTGTGACTGACTGTTCATTTGCCCTGATTGCGCCCTTGGTCTTCAGGTGTGTTTGCATGTCCCAGGGGTCATCCCCAACCCCTGCTTTTATGGTGACAGAAACTCCAGCCGGGAGTGAGACCCGAGGCAAGTCTAAAGGGGGGTGGGGGGCCAGGAGCCGTCTCCCAGGGTCGGCTCTGGGTGTCCAGCGGGAAGGGGGAGACCCCCGCCCGAGTCGCTCTCACGCTCCACCGGCGCCGCACAAGAGCCGTTTAAAGCGGGCCGCCTGGGCGACCGCGGCGAGACTCGCGTCTGTCTGTCCCACTCCGCTTCCTCCCTCCGGGGATCCAGGGCAAGGGGCCGAGGGGCTGGGGGGCGGGCGGCGGCGAGGACTCAAACTTGAGTAAACAAATGCGTGCTGGGACCTCCTCTAGCTCTCGGATGGAAACTCGGAGCCGGAGACCCGCCCAGGTCTTCCCGCCCCTCAGCCCCGAAAAGCCCCGGGAGAGGAGGCTGCGGCGGTGAGCGGCGTTTGAGCGAGGGAGACGGGCGCGGCGGTCTGGAGGCCGAGGTGGGGGCCGGCACCCCGGTGCGCAGGGTCCCGGGGGCGTGGAGCGGGGCAGGGGAGGGCCCGCCCCCTCTCCGTCGGGGGCGGGGTCGCAGCTGGGCGGGAGGGCGGTGGGCCCGGTGGCCCCGACGCTCCACGTAGGAGCTGGCTCCGGCTGCCGACTGCGGTCGGTCGGGGCCACCGGATAAATAGGGCAGGAGCCCCGAGCCCCGAGGACTGGTCGCTGCCCGCGCCCCGCCGCCGCCGCCGCCGCCGCGGTTAGCGCCGGCCCCAGGGTCCCCGCCATGGCCCGCCCGACGCTCCTGCTCAGCCTCGGCCTCCTGGCCAGCCTGCTGCCGGTCCTGGTCGCCTGCCCCCAGAACTGTCACTGCCACGGCGACCTGCAACACGTCATCTGCGACAAGGTGGGGCTGCAGAAGATCCCCAGGGTGACCGAGAAGACCAAGCTGCTCAACCTGCAGCGCAACAGCTTCCCCGTGCTGGCGGCCAACTCGTTCCGGGCCATGCCGAACCTCGTGTCGCTGCACCTGCAGCACTGCCAGATCCGCGAGGTGGCCGCGGGCGCCTTCCACGGCCTCAAGCAGCTCATCTACCTGTACCTGTCGCACAACGACATCCGCGTGCTGCGCGCCGGCGCCTTCGACGACCTGACCGAGCTCACCTACCTCTACCTGGATCACAATAAGGTGACCGAGCTGCCCCGGGGTCTGCTCTCTCCGCTGGTCAACCTCTTCATCCTGCAGCTCAACAACAACAAAATCCGCGAGCTGCGCGCAGGCGCCTTCCAGGGTGCCAAGGACCTGCGCTGGCTCTACCTGTCGGAAAATGCGCTCAGCTCCCTGCAGCCCGGCGCTCTGGACGACGTGGAGAATCTCGCCAAGTTCCACCTGGACAGGAACCAGCTGTCCAGTTACCCCTCCGCTGCGCTCAGCAAGCTGCGGGTGTTGGAGGAGCTGAAGCTGTCCCACAACCCCCTGAAGAGCGTCCCCGACACCGCCTTCCAGTCCTTCGGCAGATACCTGGAGACCCTCTGGCTGGACAACACCAACCTGGAGAAGGTGAGCTCCTCGCGGAGAACTCGGCCCTGGCTCCTTCTTCTCTGCGCGGAGGCCCAGGGGTCCAGGACCCAGCTGGGCATTACCCCTTCTCCTCTAAAATGGCCTCTGCTTCTCTGGCTGTCTCCAAGGTGAGGACACTGCCCCCTCTGTCCCTCATCTTGTCACATCTCCACCCTAATCGCTGCCTTGCTGCCCCAACCCCCAGTCTCAGCCATTGCCCTCTTAGTGTTCCTACCTATCAGTGGAGCTTAGAGCTGCCCTGGCCCCACCACTAGCTCCTAAGAAGCATCGCCAGTGCTCCCGACACCCCGCTGTGGGCAGCAGCCTCCTCTTCCTGTTGGGCCTTCTGCCTCTCTGCTGTTTTTTCCGTCTCCAGTAAACCTACCACCCTATAAAGGAAGGTTTGTTTATTGAGGCGCCTTCCAGAGGAGCTGGGTGAATCAGGCCCACAAAGAGACCCTGTTCCTGGTGGGGGGCTGGGGTGAGAGGGTGAGCAAATACTTGAGAAAAACCTCCTCCAGGCCCCCCGAGGATGCCCTCCACCCACCCAGTTCACACACACATTCCACTGCATTCCTAGGTCCATATCAAACAAGGAATCCCCCAGATTGCAGCCTGGCACCCCTGGGCTCCATGAAGGGGTACAGACTAAGAGCCATGGACTGTTGTAACCTTTGACACAGGACCCCAGGTGTCAGCCCATTGGGAAGATAAGGCTGTGCCTCACCGTCCCCCAGATCACTGATGCCATCTCCTAGCCTGGTGGGGCTGCCAAGGAGCTGAAGCCCCCTTTGGAAGTGGAAAATCACGGATACAGGGGCTTCGGTCAGGAGCTTAGGGCAGGGATCAGACCAAGGTGGTCACTGGAACAGTCTGGCAGCCAGGGACCTTCACACGTTCCCTGCCCACGGCTCTGAGATGAGGACAGAACCAGAAGTGATGGCAGCCAGCCTGCCCCTCACTAACCCAGTTCCTCCCCAGCTGAAGCTGGCGTCCCTGTAGCCCATCGGTGCCACAGTGGCCTCCCAGTGGCAGCAGAGCAAGGCCACAGGAGCTGATCGGGGGTAAGGGAGGCCAGGCAGGAACTGTGACGCCTGGGCCAAGATGTGGGCACCAATAGAACATTTCCTCTGGAGGCTCCCATCCTGGCAGAAGGCTCCACCAAGGTGGCTCCACGGATGTCTGGCAGGCAGCACAGGAGCAGAGAAGACAGAGCTGGAGCGAGTCCCAGGACCCTGGGGCCGCGGGGAGCCTGGGCTCAGGGCCCATCCCACTGAACACCTACCAGATTATGGTGTGCCAGCGTGGCTGCCTCCCCAGACCCAGTGCTTGTGCAGGGGCAGTGGGGCCAGGGGAAGAGGAGTGGGGGTGGTCCTGCAGCGACTGCTTACCTGCCAGTGCGACCCTAGGCCAACAGTTTCACACACCCGCCCCCTCTGCATTTGGAAAGAACACTAGGGTTGTATGGATTAGGCCACTGGAGGTAACTTAAGTCACGTGGTGAAACTCCTCGAGGTACCTCTGCTTAGGGCAAGGAAGGGGCCTGCCTCTAAGTGCCACAGGGAGGGAGAGGCTGGACGCTGGGGCTGGGGGGTTCACTTGTGCCCACCTCACTGCCCAGTTCTCAGATGGTGCCTTCCTGGGTGTGACCACGCTGAAACATATCCATCTGGAGAACAGCCGCCTGAGCCAGCTGCCCTCCAACTTCCCCTTTGACACGCTGGAGACCCTCACCCTCACCAACAACCCCTGGAAGTGTACCTGCCAGCTCCGGGGTCTTCGGAGGTGAGAGCAGCCCTCTTGTGATGGCATGCGGTCGCACAGCCCCTGCACTAAGACATCTCAGACATACGTCCTAGATCTGGAGTGGGGGTGGCCCCTTTGTAAAAGGAAGATGACCATTCTAGAAAACTCTGGAGCCAGCAGTCCCACATCTCCCCCAACTCCACACCTCTGTCTCTCAGGTGGCTTGAAGCCAAGACTTCTCGCCCTGATGCCACCTGCGCTTCGCCTGCCAAGTTCAGGGGCCAGCACATCCGTGACTCAGACGCCTTCCGAAGCTGCAAATCCCCCACTAAGAGATCCAAGAAAGCCGGTCGCCATTAAACAGGTGGGGGCTGGGCAGGCAGGTCTCCATTCCCCTCCTGGAGAATCTGACAAATGAGGAGGGTGTCCAGGATACTCCTTCCCAACAGAGGGGATATTTTCTCATGGAGAGGAGGGGACCACCAGGGCTCCCCTGAACCCAGGCCTCCCACACCTCTCCAAGCATCCTCTGGGTTGCTAGAGTTCTGACACCATCCCTTGCTTCACCACAGGTCCTGACCCAGGCGGTCCTGGTGACTGGCCTCTGTTCTCTGCCGGAGAGACTACTGACCCTCCCACGTCTGATCCCCCGACACAGCCTCTGCGGATGCACAGAGCTGTCCACCCCTAGATCGTCCTGGCAGGGACTCTCGGGCACTCCAGCACAAACCCAGCTCACCTGGCAGGAGAGCTCTGTCGCACCTGGCCCCACCGCCATGGCTCCTCAAGGAGAAGCTCTTGCCAAGATGCCCAAGGTCTTCAGAACCAGAAGAAGATGGCCATCTTCCAGAACCCCCCTTCCCTCTGTCCCCCCTTTCCTACCATTTGGAAACAAACATCAGATCCCCCCTCCACCCCTTGCTTCCATAAAGGGTCTGAAGCCCACACCCCAACTCTGCCAGCCCCCACCTGCCAGGACCTTTAGCAGGAGACCACGCTTTGCTGCCAATCCTCCCGAGCTGCCTTTCTCCCCAGATTTCGATAAATATAAGTTTATGTATGTATAACATGTACTTCCCTGTTCTCTAACGCCATGGCTCACCAGCTATTAATGAGCTCAGACTGGACTTTCTCATATCAGCTTTCTGGAAGGAGGGTGGGAGGAGAGGGTCTTCTTTGGAGATCAGCCTGGGCCCATCCTAACTTCAGTCAATATATCCTCACCCCATGTCTGCCCCATCCCCATATGCCTCACACACAGCCCTCACAGGCCCCCCACCCCACTCACCACCAGCTCCTTCATGTTCAGCTTCTGGGTGATGGCTCGGATCAGCTCTGGAGATGCAGTGGACCCACCGATCAGACCTGAATCAGAGAGGGGGCTGACAGAGCTCCCCTCTTCTTCGGCCCAGTGGGCCCCCTCTCCCTGCTGTTCTTTCTAGGGAAGAACATCCCCTTGTCTCCCTTCTCTAGACCTGTTCCTCTGCCTGACACCTGGCCTTGGGCTGGTGTCCAGGAAACTGGGGTTTTGCCTCCTTCCCACCCACATTTCTACAGTGACCTTGCACCCTATGTAAAAGATTAGGTTCCCGTCTAGCTCACTCAGGTCAATCCTGGCCTGACCACACTTGGGCCCATCCCACCTCCACGCAAAGTCGAGACGTCGTAACTGGAGAAGTCTGGCTGGCTCAGAATGTCCGTGAACATTGTGGGGGTGCCGTAGAGCAAGGAGCCCCTGTACAAGAGGGAGCATCTCACAATCAGACATGGAGATAGAGGGCAACTCCCTCTCTCACCCACCCCACCCTGAAGCTGTGGAAAGGGCCCAAAGGCAAGTGTGAGGGACCAAGCAGGAGAGGCTCTTTGGCTAGGAACGCCTCTCCCTCTGGGGTCCCCTATGACCCTATCTCCATTTCTCCTGGCTGGAGGGAAGAGAGGTCTTGGAAGGGGATCAGGACCCAGGGGTGGGAATAGGAGGGTCTCATCAGGCTGCAGGGAGCTGCCCACTGGTGCCTACCTCTCTTTGCTAATGGCCTCCAGCGCCTTCTTGCCATCAAAGGTTGGCGAGGACAGGATGACAGTCATACCGTACATCAGGCTTATCATCGTGCCTCCCACGGAACCCAGGCAGTGGTACAGAGGGGCCGGCAGGACCAAGCGCAACTCCTCTGGCCGCTGGAGATGGAGGCAGGAGACTGGTCTACCCTGCTGGTTCCTCTAGGCAGGGGCAGGAGACCCCAGAGAGCGCACCCCTGCAGGCCAGCACCACCTCACCTTCAAGTGCAGCTTCATGCGCTCCCCTATGAAGATGGCGTTGTTGACAATGTTGCAGTGAGAGAGGGTGGCCCCCTTGGGGCTGCCAGTTGTCCCCTAACAAGACAAGCAAGTGAAGGCTTCGTTTCCTTCCCCTCCTGCCGACTCAGAGCCACTGTGTGAAGCGCACTGAACTGGGAGTCAGGAGGCTGGAACTGTTCCCTTGCACTCTTATATTCGCTGAGTCTCTGCGGGTGCCGGTGACCAAATCCAGAAGGCATGGTTTCTGTCCTCGCTGTCTTATCTCATGCGACTCTGAGGTGGCTCAGAAAACTCCTCTCCACCATCAGATTCCCTCTCTGGGCCTCAGTTTCCCCACCTGCTAATGAGGGGGAGGGGCTACCAGCTCTGACGTGGAGTGGCTCAGTGTATCTGCCCCTGTGCTGGGGAGGAGAGTGCCAGGGGAATGGGGCACATGATAAGGACACCCTTGCTGAAGTTTTCCAGAACAGAGAGGACAGCCAGGGCTGTGTCAGCAGAGAAGAGTGCATTTCCTGAGCGAGGCAGGCTCCCTGTTCTCGGGGAAGAGCCAGGGTTAGTGTGCTGGTCTGAGCTCAGGGGCTGCAGCCTTCTGCCTACCGAGGTGAACTGGATGTTGATGGGGTCATGGCAGGACAGGAACTTCTGGTCATGCTGGAGCTGGGCCAGGTGCTGCTCTCTGCTGCCAACTGCCACCACCTCATCCAGGAGCAGGGTCCCCGGCAGAGGGTGGTCCACCGAGATGACGGTGGTCAGAGCAGGCAACCTGGGGGTAGGGAGGTGGTGAGTCAGAGGCTGAGGGCGAGTCCCGGGAGGTGCAGTCTCGTATCCGGACGTGGGCAGGAGATGAGGGGGTTAGGATGCTGCTTGATACATATCTGCCAACCAGAGCCACGCCCACCTCTCACTCTTCAAAGCCCCTGGCTGGGATGTCTCCAGCTCTGGACAGATCTGCTTCAGGATCTCATAGTACTGCTGGGTCTTGAATTGCTTGGGGAACACGAGGGCTTTGCAACCCACCTGTGAAAGGGCAGCCCCTCCTCGGTCAGCAGGAGACCTCAGGCTGGGAACCTGAGGGACCCTCACTAACAGTTCTCACTCATACACATATACCACCCCCCAACAACACCAGCTCACACACACTCTCCCCTGACACACACATACCAGCCCTGTGTCTGACCAACAACCTTCTCCTCCCCCTACACACAGCCCCCAGAAGGACAGACCCTGGGTGTCACCCACCTGTGCATGCCCTTCCTACCCCCATCAGCACTCCATGATAGCCAGAATCCCCCTGTGCTAGGCACCACTGGACCCCCCTCCAGGGATCAGGCCCTACCTTTTTGAGGATATGCTCCAGCTCCATAGCCTGGGAGGCAGGGTTCACAGACACCTGGTGGACATACAAGACAATGCCAGTGTCCTGCACAGACCCGTTCCTCTGGCTGGCCCCATCTCCGGCTAGAGGCACAGAAATACTGTGCAGACAGAGGCAACGCCCAACACCTCCGAACCTCCGGCTTTAGGAGAACACACTAGATGCAGACCAGACCATGATTTGGTTCTGGGGCCAAGAGACCAGTGGGGTCCCCTGGGGTGATGCCCTCCCCACATACCCAGCTGTGCCAGGTAGGCCCCTCCTCACCAGAATGATGCCTGCCTGGGCGGTGGCCAGCTGCATGAGCACCCATGCACAGGAGTTGGGTCCCCACATCCCCAGCCGGTCTCCCCTGCAGAGGCCGATACTCAGGAGCCCAGCAGCTGCTTTGTTCACCTGGTGTAAACAGATGGGCACAGGGTGAGACGCAGGCAACAGGAAGGGGCCTGTAACACCCGCCTCCATCTGTGGACCAGGGGTTCACACTGAACCACCTGGAAACAAGGGACAGGCAGATTCCTGGGACTCAGTGGGTCTACAGTGGAGCCAGGGATATTCATAGCTAACAAGTGACACAGGAGACATGGATTCAGGTGGCATCTGGGCCACTGCTCAGTCCCATACCCTCCTCCTGACATCCCTTGTGGTTCTCAGACAGCGCCAGCACCCCCATAACTAGGTGCGCCCCTCGGGGTGCCCAGAGCGGGCAACCTGGGGGTTAGCACCCGTCCACGTTGAGAGTTCAAGATCAGGACCCACCTCCTCCTTGAGCTGGGCAAAGGTCATCCTGAAGTTGTCCTGGGGGATGATTAAGGCCTCTTGGTCTGGGACCCTCTCTGCTACAGCATCCAGGCACTGTCCCACGGTCTTCTTGGTAAGACGCGATGTGGTGCAGCCCTGGATGAAGCTGAGGCCGCCGATGGGCAAGGGGACACTGCCATTTCCCTCTCTGGAACTGTGGAGAGAGCCTATGTGCTCAACTGCACCAGGCCGGGTGTCCCTGGCACACCAGCTGGGGAGGAAGGTCACTTACAGCTTGTTAGGGACGACTCCAGAAAGGGACTCTCCCCCTTGCCCAGGAAGCACTGCCATTAACTTCAGGCTGCTTCTCCTTTGGGAGATCCCAACCCTCAGGCTGACTTCCTGTCCTTCATCAGAGAGGTTCCTTCCCTAACCTACTCCTTCATTTCCACTGAGTGCCGGGGTTCTGGGGCCTTGGTGCAGAAACCCTGGGAAGGGAAACCCAGGTTCACGGGCAAGATGATCCCATCTCCTGGGAGGTTGGTTATGGTGTTCTGACTTGGATTCGGAGCTGGGGAGGTAAGTTTGAGTCCCACTGTGGGGGCCACTGCTGCAGCCCTCTGGGGAGCGAGCAGACACCAAAACAGCATTGGGGGTCTGAGGTCTCATCCCAGGTGTGCTGCTGGTTGGGTGGGAGACTGCTGCAGATGCCTGGGTGTCCCCTGTCACACCTCTACGGTGCTGGCTTCAGCTGCTCAAACAGCTCCTTGAAAGTACTGTCTGCTTGGGGACTGCGTCGTCCTCCCTTCTGCAACTGAACAGCTCTGAGAGATACTTGTACTTTCTCAAAGGTCCTGGTGGGTGAACCCTTGTTCTCTGGGACAATGATTTTAACGACATGCCCTATATTGTCGTCTCTTCTGTCTCACATTCTAGGATCATTGGTAAACTACCTGCATCCAGGTCCTTTTTCTCAGGGGGGCTTCTCCTCTCTGGAGGTCAGCTTCCCACTGATGTCTGGGGACTAGATCACTGGCTAGTTTCAGGTGAAGGCGGATGTTATCTAATTTATCTGGGGAGTCTTCTCAAAGTGTTGTAGTGACCCACCTAAGCCAGGTTTCCCCTCAGGTGTGCTAAGCCAGGAAACAGTCACGAGAACACCCACGTCCACCCTTCGTAGTTTGACAAACTTAAAGAATAGCTGAAATAGTTCCTAATAGTCACCATGATGCCCCTCGAGAGTGACTGTGCACCCCCAAACGCTACTTCACCAGCATACTGTAGACATGGGAGGCGGGTATGCTCTTGTTTTCTGCTCAAGTGATGGTTGCAAGAGAAAACATGTGAAGAGCCCCAACTTAAGAAGAAAGCCAACACACCAGAAAGTAGGAAGAGATGGAGAGAAGCAGGGACAGAGATAGGAGCACAAAGATTTCCTCTTCGGGTTGTTGAATCCCTTGACTGGCCACATGTGATTTCTGCCAACTCTGGATTTTTCACTATCAGATGCCAGCAGATTCCTTCTTTAATTTTAAGCCAGTTTGGAGGGAAAAGAAAAACCAAACTCCTTTTCTGATAACATGGATGAACTTGAAAGGCATCAGGCTAAGAGTTATAAGACACAGAAAGATATACTTATATGTGGAATCTACACTAGAAACAAGCAAAACCAACCCCTTTATCGGCAGTTCCACTACCTGTCATCAGCTGTGGTTTGAAACAGTAGGTTCTGTAAGGTATTCTGAGAAGGAGCACATTCACATAACTTTTGTTACAGTATATTGCTATAATTGTTCTATTATTCATTATTGCTGTTACTCTCTCACTATGCCTTAATTTATAAGTCAAGTTTTATCATATGTATGTACAGGAAAAAACATAGTATCTACAGGGTCCAGTGCTATTCAGGTATCCCCTGGGGGTACTGAAATGTATCCTCTTTGGATAAGGGGACCACTGTACCTACATTTTTCACATTCGGTAGAATACCAATGCCCTTCAAGTCCTAACAGGTCACTTTCTACAGGCCACCATATGGATGTAAAGTGTAATCTTAATCTCTTTAATGGTTTTATCGTCAAAATAAGCATTAAAAGGGTGTGCGTGTGTGTGTGTGTGTGAGAGAGAGAGAGAGAGAGAGAGAGAGACAGAGACAGAGAGAGAGAGATGGTTGAGAGAGAGAGAGAGACAGAGACAGAGAGAGAGAGACAGAGACAGAGACAGAGAGAGAGAGATGGTTGAGAGAGAGAGAGACAGAGACAGAGAGAGAGAGACAGAGAGACAGAGAGAGAGAGAGAGATGGTTTCTCCCTCATAGCAGGCAGCCTCTTATTCTCACAATGACCAGGAGTCCAGAAAACTTGGTTTTCTACGAACCATGGTTTCCAGCTCAGACAGAAGCTTTCTGAAATAGTTCTAGCTGACAAACCAACAGTTGGAATTATATGCAACAAAAATAAATCCACTTCAATGATCCATGTGTATCTTCTTTATCTTCACAGCCGTTCTGATCAGTGCTGTGACGAGATCCCCCAGTAGCCCCGTCTTCCTGAATAACACAACTCAGATGTTTAGCTGACCATGGTCATGTGGAATAGAGATGACATTTCCAAGCTTCCCAGGTAGGTGATCTGACCCAAAGGTAAAATTCTGGCTATTAGGATTTTAGGAGAAGTAATATGTGCAGTTTCTTAGAAGAAGCCTTAAAAGGTAGAGTCGTCTTCTTCCTGCTGGCTGGAACGCCACCTGTGACAGGGAAGGAATGGCAGCGATCTTGGGTCACATGGTGAGCTGGGCAACAAGGCAGAAGGCCCTGGAGCCTGTCGGTGGGCTGAATGAGCCACACCAGTCACCAATTGGTGGTCTCCCAGAAAAAGAAATTCTCTCCTTTAAGCCACAGTGAGTGCGGGTGTCTCTGCTAAATGAATCCTAAAACTTGGAGGTGGGAGTTATGAGCTCCCAGGCTACAGGTACGGAAGTTGAGGTGCACAGAGGACAAGCGGCTGACCTGGGCGGCACACAGCTGAGCAGAAGCAGAGAATTCATTCTAACTGCCCCGTCATTTACAGGTGTGCCTGCCCACAGCGCATCCGGAGAGGGATGAGTAAGTCCGTTCTTCAGGCTTACTCCCCGGACTGATTACCAAAGACTGTCTAAACTCGATTTTTACTTTTCTACACTTCTTTACTAAGTTAGCCCAAGAAACTGGGACTGGGGCGGGGCAGTGTTGAAGTGGAAAAGGTGGCTCCTCCAAAAGACTGAAAGAGTTCAACTGTGGCAGAGCGGATAAGCCGGCCATGCCCATCCCAAGGACCCGGGTTTGGGATCCTGGACTGGGGAATCAACCAAGATAAATAACTAAATAAAATAAAGTGCTTCTTCCTCCTCTCCCTGCCTCCCTGCCTACTTGCCTTCAATCCTGCCTGCACCTTTGCACTTTTCCCTTAATTAAAAAAAAAAAGAAAGAAAAAGTTCTAGAAGCTTATCAGTACAGTTTGCTCATAAACAAGAACCAGCCATCCTTTCTGAAAGCCCAAGTACAAACAGAATGAATTCTAATTCCTTCCAAATGCCAAGGGCAACAAACCCTACCACTCCAAAGGTGATGAGCAAAAGGGGCAGCCACTTTGTTTTCTATTCTTAAAGTGGCAGAGATTCCTTTTTAATAGAAGACACTAAACAAATTTAATTTTAGGAAGCTGTAGGTTTGTGGGTTTTAGTTTTAATGTGGGTAGAAGCTTAAGCAGTGGGAAAAGTATATATTTTGTGACACTCTCAGTTCCTTGAACTGGGAATTGTGAAACAAGGTCTCAGGTGGGGCACTGCTAATGAAATGAGTCAGGTGGAAATATGACTCAGGAGGAAACTGGAGACAGAGCACAGCCCTACCTCAAGGTGTTCTGGGAGGGTTGGCAAGTGAGAATTCAGGCCCACATCAGATTTTATAAGAGAAACAAATATTTTTTTAAAGAGAAATAATTCACTTGAACTTCCCATTGTTGGCAACTAATGTGCTCACTGATTTATCTCCAGTGCCTGGAGGTGCTCATCTAATGACCAAGTGAATGGATTACAAATAATGCATATACCGACTCAATTTTAATGATGGGCAAAGGACTCAAATAGACATTTTTCCAAAGAAGATAGGTGACTGGTCAAAAAGCACATGAAATGCAAACTAAAACCATAATTTGATGCCACTTCATCCCCACTATATATATGATATATATATACACACACACATATATATATATATATGCTCACAATAATAAAAATAATAATAATGTGTTGGTGAGCACGTAGAGAAATCGGAACCCATGCCTATTGCTAGTGAACATGTAAAATGTTGCAGCTGGTGTGGAAAACAGTTTGTCAGTTCACCAAAAAGTGAAACCAAGTTACAATACGACCCAGCAATTCCATTCCTAGATACACAACCCGAAGAACTGGAAATGGGATTCAAATCACGACATGTACACGGATGTTCATAGCAGTGCTATTCTCAATAGACAAAGAAACAAAAGAACAACCCAAATGTCCAGGAAGGGGTGAATGGATAAACAAAACATGAAATATCCATACGGTAGAATATTATTTGCCCACAAAAGGGAATATAGTACTGATACCTGTTACGTGGATAAATCCTGAAAAGATTATGCTAAGTGCCCCAGCTGGATGCTGCCCACAAGCATGGGTTGAGTTTCTCAAAACGTCATCAGGTTATGCTCCAAACCTGGGTAACCTTCATTAAAGAGTCTAAAATAAAACCCGTCTAGGGCTTCAAGGAACCTGTCTGCAAGTCACATATCCTACTCCACAAGGACAGCTGGTCTGGACAGAAGTCAGCTCAAGCGCGGATAACGCTGCCTTCCTAGTCTATAATTCGAATGGCATTGCAACCTGTTCTGGTCCCTAGACAACAAGGAGCCCAGGCCACCTCACAGACGTGGAGAACTTCTGGAAAATCCCCTCACTTCTGCTTTCCAATTTCCTTGTGAGTTCTATTCCCTTCCTAATTGCAGACACTGGAAAACGGGGTCCACCCAGAAGCCCCCTCCCAAGAGTATAAATGAAATTTCATAGCAATTGGGCAGCCTTCCCTGCACAGGAGACTCCATCTTCTGCTTTTGCTTTCTTTCCTTCCATTTTCTCTAATAAACCTATAAAACTGCAAAAAAAAAAAAAATCCTTCTCGGGCTTAAACTAGTGTTGATACAGTCATAATACATAAACTAAATTTAGCAACAGATTTCAACATCAACTTGCCACTGTCAGAAAAATGAAAGCATTCCATCCCACATCTGCACAAATGGATACATACATTCATCAAGACACATCAGCTTGTGATCTCTGTCTTAGACATTAGGTAAGAAAAAACAAAAACAAAAACAAAACACCGCCTCAATTTTTTATCTCCAATTTTTTTTCCAGGTCCTGATCCAAACCCAGGTTCATGGCGTTTACAGTCTTCGCCTGAGCTGCCGGAGGTATCGAGGGTTACTCAAACTTCAATGCAGCATGATTTTCCTTCCTGAGAGTTCCGATCTATGATGGTTTCGTGTGCTTTCTACAGCTTATGGGACAGTGTGACGACTGACCCAACCCACCCATTTCTTTCTTTTTCTTTTTTTTTTTTTTTAGGACAGGCAGACAGAAATGAAGGCAAATAGGTAGAAAGGCAGGATGAGAGAGGCAGAAGGAACATTTTATTTATTTGTATTTAGTTGCACATCTTGGTTGCTCTCCCCTACTTGGGATACACACTGGATCATTGGGATGTATGTGGACCGTGCTTTGCCCAGAGGCAGTTGACAAACCACTGCTCTACCAGGGCATGCCCCCTACCAATCCATTTCACACATGGAGGCAAGTTCTTCAAGTTCAGGGGCACAGAGCAGCTCACGACACTTTGCTTATTGTCTAGAATATAGCTTTCTAGGCAGATTCTGAAGGTAGCTCCCAACTGGGATGTTGCTCCAGAGAGAAACTGGAATATATGTGTAACTATCTGTTGTGCAATGTCATTTCCAGGGCAATACTGGAAAGCCTAATGGAGCCTTCATCCTTGCCACCAGAGCCAGTGGTGTCCCTGGCTTTGAGCAGTCAATAAGAGAACTTATCCTCGGTAAAGGAGGGGAACTCAGCATAGTCTAGTCGTCCTGGGCGCTCTGTAACATGCCCTCAGCTTCACCTAAATAAAGCACTCCAGCTAGAGAAGATGAACAAAATGACTGGATTTCAGCGTAAGACCCACAAAGATCGACAGCACAGAGTGTTATCAAGAAGAACATGAAGAAATGGGCTGAAGTGCAAGTGGGCACAGGAGTTCAGAGGACAGTATGTATAAGAGGCAGGAAGCCTGGGACACTTATGTTCTAGGGACTTCAAGTCATCTGTGCTGGGGTTCCCAGGAACTGGGGAGGGGAGGCTGGCTGCAAATCAAGGCATATTCATATGCCAGCATTTCTGGCAGAGTGCCTAATGCATCTTGTAAGAAAAGGACCGAATCTCCAAGTTGCCAGCAATTTATAGCAAATGCTTTTCTTATTCCAAAGCAATATTCAATTTGCACTACATTGGGTATCAGTAATTTTGAATTCTTCTTTACAGACAGCGCCTTAAATTGTGTAAGCTTCAGGAGGCAAAAAGCTGGATCCCTTCTGATGTAATCTCTCTTAATGATTGGATATGCATATTTGGCCAGAAATTCTTCTTATAGAACTCTATCCTAACCCACACAAACACACTTTTTAAAAACCCTAAGGAATGAATAAAGACATTGTCGCTCATAACAGAATTGGAAAAAAACTTCATTCTATGAGTAAGGGATTGGATAACTAAATTATGGAGCATCTATGAAAAATATCTAATATATATTAGATGAGAAAGCACATTTAAGAATAATGTGAGTATCCTCATATGAGCTCTCTTCTAAGTAATCCATACACATGACCCACTTTTACAGATGAAGAAATGAGGCTTAAAGAAATGCAGGTAAACAGTGGAGCTGGGATTCAAGCCCCAGAATGTTTGGTTTCCGAGGCCTCCATACAACAGAAAACAAATCTACGTAGAGCTTTATGGTTTTCATGTATATTTCATAAGATCCTCATGTCTGCCACAGGCCACTGAAAATAAGAGTCATTCATTTTTATGGATAAAGAAGCAAGAGATTCATTTTCTTAGGTTCGAACTCTAGTGGGTGGTCACCCTGGACCCCCCACTGCCCTGGATACCACAGTCCATGCACAGCTTCCCCTGGGGCCCCTGCAGGACTGAAGCAGCAGCCTGAGGACTGATGTGGCACTCTGAGTGGCACAAGCCCATCCTCATGGAGGTCCTGTCTGTGGCCACCTGCACTTGACGCCCGCCTCTCAGCCCTCAGCTCATGCCTCAGTCGAGATATTCACGTGGTGTCAGATTCTCTGCCTCTCATCTCATTGTCTTGTTTTCATGGTTCCAGCTTCTCTCCTGGCACCAACCACAACGGCTTTGTACTCAAACTGCGCAGCCCTCTGCTCACAGCAACCCAGAGAGCCTTGTGCCCCAGTGGCAGCCCTGCCCATCCTGCCCGGCTTTCCCAACAGGACGGGAACAGAAGGCATGGGCCGGCAGCTTTGGGGAACTCCAGGTGGAACACCTGTGGCAGTCTGCGACATTTCAGATCTGGTCGTGAAATTCAAGGCTAAGGTACCTGTGGGCACTGAGGGTGCACAGTGCTGACAGGGTCAGATAGAGACCACAGAGCGGGGCCCTGGAGGAGCCCCAGGAGGGAGAGACATTAGAGGCACCAAAGCAAACAGATCTGCAGAATCCACTAAGGGAGAAGCTGGTGTTTTCGCCTCCTGTTATTTATTACCCGCTGGGTGGAGGTGCTTAGGGCTGCAGCCAGCCGGAGGCACAGAGGGGGCTGAAATTACCCCAGGTCCTATGCAAGGCTTCTAATGTAGAAGCCATTGGGGCGGGTGGGTGACTAGATACAAGGAGCCCTCGGAACTGCAGAACTTCCGCCCGCAGCAACTGACCACTTCTCCGTGGGGTCTGGTGCCACTCAGCCACCAACTTCGACAAAACTGAAAGCAAGAGCCTGCTTTTATTCCAAGTTATGGCCAAACCACTGACCCTCCCCACATAGGCGTTTGATGCCAGGATGTTAGCTAAGCCCTAAGGCAAACATAAATCATTGACCAAGCTAGAAGACAGGCAACTCCTTAGGATTCTGTTGGACATTTTATAAAGGAAACAAAGGATTGGTATTTTGCCTGCATTTTAAACAAAACCTATATCAATAGGGACAAATAATCTAATACAATAAATGGGCAAAGAATATGAGCAGAATATTCTAAGAAAACATTTCAAAAGATGCTCAAGCTCACTGCTAATCAGGGAGATGTGTGAGGTGCCCTTTTGCCTCCACTTTAAAGTTCAGTAATACTAATCTTTTGCCAGGATGTAAAGAAACAGGGACTCCAGTGGTCCAGTAGTACAGCCTATTCATAGAAATTTCTAGAAAAGCTGAAAATGTCAGTGCTTTCACACATCAATTGCACTGCTAGAGATCTAATCATACATGGACTACTAAACAATATGTAAAATGAATAACCGAAGTCTACAGGTATCAGTATAAGCCGATCTCAAAACATACTGGTGAGTAAATGAAGAAGGGCCCCATGTTCACATTTTGATAAATTTGTAGAAGAATAGTAAGTACTCTTCATGGATATAAAAATGGAAAAGCAAAGAGCACTTGCATGGCATGATTCTAAGTGCTTTACAAATAACACAACACACTGTACCATATGGATCAGAGACAGATTAAAAGCAAAAACAGTTAAGACCCAAGACAGTGGAGGAGGAGCATCTGGAGCTCACCTCCTCCCCACAAGCACAACAGAAATGCAAATTGGGAGGGGATAGTCACATTTTTAAAAAGGAGAAGGAAAAGGAAAAAAGACTAGAGGATTTCAGATCCAGTACCTCCAGAAGCGACAGAAAAACGGCTGAAAGAGAAGCCCAGACTCGGCCTTCTTGGAATTCGCCTCCACACAGACACACGCCATGTTCCAAAGCCAGGAGAGACTTGAGCAATCCTGAGGTCGGGAGCCCTCATTCCCATACTGAGTACTCAGCAACCAGGCAGTGTCCCAGGGAGGAACGTGGACATTCCCTGGAGGTGGAAGAAGCACTTGGCAGAGAGAGCCCACGGCACCAGGCACAGGCAGTCTGTGCCACTGGACATGGCTCAAGCCTTCTGGGACAGGTCTCCTAGTGGAACCTGTCAGGAACAAAACATGGTTCACTTGTGGCTTCCTCCGGAAAGTTTCAAAAGTGACTTCTCTCCATACCCAGCTCCTGTGCTCATCAAAACACCTTCCCCAGTCTCACTCGGGCTGCTTGTTGAGATGAAAACTACTCAGAGTGTATGCTGTCTTGGTTGGAGCCAGGAGTCCCCAGGGTGGCAGTTAGAGTTTGGGCGGGAGCCTGTAGGATAGAACTCCTGATGTGGCCCCTTTCTGGTAGCAGCCTCCGCCCAAGACCGTGACCTTGAAAAGGGGTTAAGGGGTTTGCAGGGTAGACACCTTGTTAGGATCAGCGACCATGGTCCCTTAGTGACACCCCTGTTCTTCTGGCCATAGTCACTAGTGGAACTGGGGCTTCACTACTGTTTGAACCCACTGGTGTTTGGGCTGCATTTCTGCACCTCTGGGGAAAAGCCTACATCAGAGATTCTACTGATTTTGCAGCTGGACTGTGGCTGGAAGGATAGTGTCAGCCATGGGTGTCGGATAGCAAAGCTTGCCTTGGTGTGACGGTGGGTCTGAACTCTTCCTGCAGCCCCACCGGTTGCAGCCTTCAGTAAGCTCTGAGCTGTTGGCGGCCCTCAGCAGCAGTCCCGCTGGATCTCTGTGCCCCCATCGCAACCTTGGAGGCTGGGATCTGAGGCCACCACTTCATGGAAGCTCCAGAACCCTAGATGCCCTGACTGGAGCAGAGACTTAGATCTACTTAGTCATAGAAAATCCATCATCTTGTGCCATTGCCTGAGGATCACCAAAAATATCAATAAATAAAATGTTTGGTTTTTTTTTAAAGAAGTAAACAGAAGTATCTTACAAATGATGGATCAAAGCAAAGCCTCGGGGGGAAATTCTAATCTATAAGAATTTGTCCAGAAGAGTTTAAAAACGGTCCTGAAGATTAAGGAAAAAAATTTTGTAAATGCACACATTGAGAATTCTAACAATGATGATGATAATATGAACGTGTTTGAATCAGAAATTATTAAACTGAGGGACACAATTGCTGAACTAAAACAACACAACAGAGGGGCTCCGCCACAGACAAACAGAAGCTGCCGGGAGAGTTAGTGAGATCAGGCAGGAGAAAATATCGAAACAGTCAAGAAAACAGAAAAAGAACAATGGCCAACAAAAGAAAGATCATAAGAGGCATGGGACCGACATCAGGAGAAACAACACAACCTCACAGGAGTTCCTGGAGGAGTAGAGAGAAAGGGGCAGAGAGCCTATTTCAGGAAACAATGGCTGAGAACTCCCTTAACCTGGGGAAGGAAGTAAACGTTCACATCCAGGAAACTCTAGGTCCAGACAAATTAAATCCAAACAGATACTCAACAAGACACATTGAAATAAAAATGGCCAAAATCAAAGACAAAGATAGAATCCTTAATGCAACTAGAGAAAAACTTGCTGCTTATTAAAGGACCCCCTTAAGACTACCTGCAGATTCTTGGTAGAAATCTTACAGGACAGAAGGGAATGGAATAATTCATTCAGTGTACTGCAAGAAATGGATTCCCAAACAAGAATATTCTGTCCCACTAGGCTATTGAAGGAGTGAGAGTTTCTTAGATAAACAAAAGTTGAAGGATTTTTTTATCACTAAAATGGCCTTGTGAGAAATGTTAAAGAAATTTTTATAACTTGAAAAGCAAACCCCACTCATAAGCACCAAGATACCAAAAATATTAAATGAGGGGAAGGAAGAGAGCGAAATTGTGAGCTGTGAAAATGAGCTTGAGTTTAATTTGTTTCCAATAAAAAAAAAAAAATTATACATGAAAACCTCCTGGTAAGTTCAGAACAAAAATCTGTCAGACTCAAGTAAGAAAATGAAAAGGGAACTCAAACATAACATAAAATAAAGTCACTACAGCAGAGGATAAGAGAATAAGAAAAGAATAAAAGAAGGCACACCAATTGCCAAAAAAAATAAAATGCCTAGAAGGCAAGTAATAAAATGGCAACAAATGCACATAGATTAAATAATTAATAATGATAGAGTACTAAATATTAATGGCTTGAACTAACCAATCAAAGTCACCAAGTGGCTGAATGGAATGAAAAATAGAACCTAGCATTCTTCTGCCTATAGGAGACACATCTAACTAATCTCTTGGATTTATGTGGTAGAAAAGGTTATCTTTTGTTTTTTTTAGGAAGAAAACATAGTGCGTGAGGTATGGCTGTTACGCAGATTCATGTTCTGCTTTCTCCATTGATAGGTCAAAGTAATTTGATCCTCCGGTATGTGAAGAGATGACTTTACAGTGAGAAATTTCCCTTTACATGTCTAAGGGTCTTTTATAAAATGGTGGCCTCCATGCAGCACTGATATCTCCTCCTATGAGATACACTTTTGCTAAAAAAGTCATATATTTTGGGGGCATCAGATCTTGTTCCCCTACATCATGTCAGAGCATGTATGTTTTGCCTCTTTTTTTTTTTAAAGAAATTTGCCTATTTCATCTGCTTTACTTAGCACAGAGTTATTCATTTAATTCCTGTATTCTTTTTTTTTTTTTTTTTTAATTTCCCTACACACAGGAGAAAAATGTTAACTACATACAAATTTGGAAGACTTTATGAAAACGAGAATGTGAAATCCCACTAGCTATTTTAAAAAATAGACATCATGCTAAAATGATATTTTGCTTATATTAAGTTAGTGTAAACAGATCATTAAAATTAATCTTACCTATTTCATATTACTTTTTTTTAAGGAAAAGTACAGGCAGGAATGAAGGCAAGTAGGCTGGAAGGCAAGAAGAGAGACAAAGAAGATATTTTATTTATTTTTTTTATCTTCACTGTTTCCTTGGCCCCAAGGTCTTGACCCAGGACCTTGGGATGTGTGCCCAGTGGATTACATCACTGCAGCACCAGGTCATCCTTTTTTTTTTTTTTTTTTTCAAAGAAAAGTTGCAGGTAGAAATGAAGGTAAGTAGGAAGGTAGGAAGACAGAGGAGGAAGAAGCATTTTTATTTATTTTATTTAGTTGTTCATCTTGGTTGTTTCCTGGGGCCCCAGATCTTGAACTGTGGACCTCAGGGTGGATGTGAACTATGCCTGGTGGACTAAATCGCCAGGTCACCGGGTGCCATATTTCTTGTAACTTTTTTAGTATGGCTACTAGGAAACTTAAAATTACACACGTGGTCCATATTATATCCTATCAAACAGCAGGTTTTAGCATGGTGGGAAAATTCCATATCTTGGGGTAGAATAATGGCTGTATATAATTATTAAAATTCATCAAACTGTACACTTAAGATTGGTGCATTTTACCACATTAATTATACCAAAAAGCCCCATGATTTTTCTACCGTGCAACATAGCTTCCCTGAATGAGACTGCAGTCTACAAAGGGCATAGATTACAAAGAACTGCTGAGTGATTAGAGTTAGAACGAAGATTTTGAACCAGGCAGTCTGTATTGGTGGAAGCTTCCATATTCGGTCAGCATCTTGAATAGAATTGCTGGAGTACACGTGTATGTCCCTAGGGAAAGAAAGCATACAGGAAACCAAATCTAGAAAATGCTCTCAAGATGATGGAGAAAATTTCTGAAAGCCTCAACTTCCTGGGCTCAGAAGGCATCCAGGCTGCAGGTTTTCCCCTGGAATGCTTGTCCGGAGCCCCCAGGGGAGGCACATGGGAATCAGAGGTCAGGGCTGACTCAGGACCCTTGACCGTTGACGGAATCACTAACACAGATACAGGATCCAGATGTCAGCTTTCTGGGGTCAAAACCCTTGAGGTTTTCTGTTTCCTATTCTCACAGGACTAGAAAGAATCAGACTCTCTTGGAGAAGAGTTCATGAGAGCTCGAGCACGAGTGAGACTTCATGTCAGTATGCAGGTTTCATCCTTCAAACATAGTTCTCTTGGATTCAGAGATCAGGCTCAAAGACCAGCCTCTTTGGAAATCACGTCTTTGGAAATGTCGTCATGCCCTGGTGGAGTAACAGTTAAGTCAGTGCCTTTGAAGGAGTTTAGTACATCCAGGGGACCTGAGTTCGTGTCCTGGGTCTGGGTGGAATCAGTCTGAACAACTAAATAAAAATAAAGTGCTTCTTCCTCCTCTCTCTCCCTGCCTGCTTGCCTACTACCTGCCTTCATTCCTGCCTGCACCTTTCCTTTAAAAAAAAAAAAAAAAAAGAATGTCTACAGAAAAGTGCTTCTTGTCCAAGTGTTATATTTCACAAAAAAATCAAGGTAAAGAGAGGTGGAGTGACTTACCAAAAGTCATTCTGAATTAGAAGCGGTCAGACTGGGCTTGCTTTCCTGTGATCTGACTGCCAAATTGAGAAATACACGAATTTCAACAAGGTTCACAAAACATAATGTGTAGTAAGCTAGAAACAGTTTGTTTCTCTTTGAAGGGAGAGGCACCTGACAGAATTGCTGGTACTTGTCATTTAGCAAGACACTCCTCTAGCAAGGTCCATTCAAGAGAGCATATTACATGTTGTAATTTGGTTTGTTCAAATAGGATCTCTCTCTCTCTCTCTCTCTCTCTCTCTCTCTCTCTCTCTCTCACACACACACACACACACACACACACACTTTATCTCAACACTCACCATAAGCAAAGACATGCTAATACATCCTGAACAGCCCTAGAATTTGGTGTAGGCAGTTCCTTCTGCTCTCTAGACAGGGTTACTAAACTGTGGGGTCATTTCAGGAATGTGCAAAGCCACTGTTACACAAACACTATTTGTCTAATAGCTCATCACCATAGGGGGCTGAATATCTCATCGAGGTCAGGCTGTGGGTTAAGCAACTTCTTATTCGACCTCATTTAATCCTCCTAACATTATTTACTCATGAGAAAAGTCAAGTTCAATTTAAATCTCCAAACTACAAGCTAAAAGGTGGCTCTTTTGGATCCAGATCTGGCTGGCTTCAAAGTTTCTGCCTGTGCATGAAAAAATAAGACAATGTGGGGGAGGTGAGGAGGGCGTCCTACTTAGGGTTCATAAGAGTTCAAGCACAAGCAAGATTGCATGCAAATACATAGGCTTCATATTCAAACTACATAGCTGGAGGAATCAGGCTGAGACCCCACTCTCTTAAGGACGTCTTCCCCATTCTTACCAGTCAGATTCTTCCCTGCTTTGGTTGACATTCTTAATAATATAGCATCTTTCTGCCATGACTCAATGGTTCTATGATCTCCCCTTGTTGATCCCTTCCAGGCAAACAACTCTTTCAGTGAAAACAAGTTCATCCATCTTCACAGCCACCACCGCATCCTCCACAGCAGAGGCGCATTGACTGTGTGCAAGGTAGGAAGGGCTACTACAACCCATGTGTCTCATTCACTGATCTGATTACAGTGTCCACATTTATAGTCATGTTTCCCATTGTTACATTTAGACAAGTGTCACCCAGGAGAACGTGGAGGGTTATCATTACCAAATCATTTGTTAATGATCTTTGGGGGATTATGAGAAGAGTCTATTTTTTGTTCACTATTTTGGTTTCTACCCCCAAACATTTTCTGACCAAATGCATGCTATCCCTCACATAGGACAGCATTTTATAGTTTCTGATCCTGGTCTCACCAGATTATGGCCATTCTCTGGGGGGTGGTCCATGAAGTCCACTTGCCCCTCTGCCCCTATCATCAGCCCCAAGTTATTGGAACGCAGCATGACACCAAATTCCAAGAGGCTGAAGTCACGATTCACTCTGTTTCCCAACTTTGAAAATTCCCAAGGCCCAGGATGCAGCAGCCTGGAAGGCAACCCCAACTAGCTTTAAAGACAGTCTGGAGGAAACGTGCTGATCTCAAGTTCATCAAGGGATCAGCATTGGATTCCTTTCTCCAAGGCTCCCTCCAGCCCCAGACTATCCCATGTACCTCCTTTGGGGAAGGGGGTGTGTGGACAAGGTTAAGCTGTTGGTGGCTCAGGAAATCTGGACAGCAATGGGCAGATTCTTCTTTCCTCTGCGGAAATGGACTCTGGACAGTTTGGCTTTGACAGGGAGGGAAGTGTCCAACAGATCCAGGGACTGGCCTTCTGGCCAGGCAGAGGCTAGCATCTTGGCAACTGTCTAGTAGAGAGAGAACTAGGTACAAGAAGGGGAAGAAGATCCTCTCCTGCTTTCAAATCAGTCAGAACTCCTACCTGGATACCATTTGGAGATTCCTGGAAAACATACCTGCTCCAAGGGAATGACTAAGAAGAAGAGTAAGCCTTTGTCAATCCAGTTGAGCAGGTGACAAATAGCCACAAACTCATCAGACTCAGCAGTTAAAAAATGGGCCCAAGATCAGGCAGTCTTGGAGCCAGTCACAGAAGATCCAGGGCTTAACAGTCTGGCTTTAAAATTCTCACTCTTTCCTAATGGGCCAAACTAGGAATCTGGTAAGTACCGAGCCTGGGGTACTGGATAGCAGGAAAGCAGGCTGTCTCTGCCTGGATCAGAAGGAGCTGATGACCAGTCCTAAGTTTTCCACACCATGGCACTTGGAACTCAGGGGTGATCAGTTTATCTTATCCTTCCCAATAGACTGCAAGTTCCCGGAGGGCTGGGTTCTAGAGCTTCTCCATACAATCACCTACCAGGTCTTGGCATGACATATGTTCTCAGGAACATCTGTTGAGTGCTTGAGATGCCTGAGAATTTATGAAGGGAGAGCTATGAGAGAGCGAGGCCAAACATCACAGTTGCCAGGTAAGGATTCAAGCTCAAGGGAGTGAGAAGAATGGGGAGGAATTGGGTCTAACGCTTAGAAAGTTAATCTCTTAGGACCGAGTCAGTATTTCTCTGAGGCTTCAGCATGATCTGGTGGAGTACTGATTAGGTCTGTCACTTCTGGCAGAGCACAGTCCATACACAGCCTAAGGACCCATGTTCTCATGCCAGGGCTGCAGTTGGGAGGCGGGGAAACCAACCAAGATGATCAACTGAAATAAATAAATACACAGATAGAAGTGCTGCTTCCTCCTCTTTCCTCCTGCCTGCTTGCCAGCTCCTCTTCATTCCTTCCTACACCTTTCCTTTAAAAATTAAATTAAATTAAAGAATTTCTCTGAGGCCTAGGGCCCCATCCTCAGAGGCCTATAGTAGGTAAGGGATTTACATTGTTCACACACAAAACAAGCCAAAGGTCAGGAGAGTGGCCTGATTTAACATCATAAAATATGTACACTTTAGGGTAAGTTTCCTTAGAGCCCTCACAGTCTAAGGGGGCACCCAAGAATCCAGAGGCTTGGAGGTTTGGAGGCCAGTGGGTAGGGATGGGGAGCTTGCTTGGGAGAAGGTACTGGGAGGAAATCACGGACAGAGCTGGAGGAGAACTCAGCTTTTTTCACAATCCCCCAGACAGACCAACCTGGAACTGGTGGGTTTTCTCAGAAAAATGAGGTCCAACCATATTCCAGTATTGCATGTTTTCTAGCTTTCAGGAGTCAGCAAACTGACCTTAGAGTTCTAGTCAAATGGAGTTTGCATTTCTCTCCAACTCCCTCATTCATGTTTTTGTATGTTTAACCCAAGTGAGTTCTCTCCAAGGAGAGAAGCTTGTTCAGATGTCTCCCTTTTCATCACCCAGAGTCCAGGCCCTATCTGGGGTCCACAACTGTGTCCTGACCCCAGATTTAGTACCTGACCCAGCTGGGTGACAGGGTGCTGCTGGGTACTGGAGGGGATCATCTCTGGTGACATATCCATGGGAGCTCTTACAATACTTAAACATTTGCCATCTTACAAGGAGGCAGCTCTGGTGGCAGCAAAGCCTCGGGGGACTACTGGCTGCCCACCCACCCCATCCCACCCTCTACACTCAAGCAGAAGTATGTCCAAGGAGTAGGCAGTAAGGAGCAGAAGTAGTGTATGTCAGCAGCTCAAGGGGAGAGGGGAGACTGCTGAGCTTAGTGGTCTGTGTGGGGATCACTGGGCTGAAACTCCCCTTGTTCTGCATGATGGAGGTCCAGCTCAGGACAGAGCCTGAGTCTTGTCCCTGTCCCACCCCCACAGGCTAGACCACTTGCTCATAAGTCAGCACCCTGTCACCACTCCAACCAAAGCAGGTCGCACCAGTTTTCTCAGCTGCCCAGTGATAGGTGCAGGTTTACCTACTCCTGTCTGTCTGCTGTCGAGAAGTGTGGCTGCTGCAGGCTTCCCAGCTAGAATGGGGTCACTCTGCAGGCGCACAGGACCCCCCTCTGGGGACTGCCGCCTCTCTCTCTGGCCCGGTACCTGAGAGGACGGACGCCCTGCAACCTCGCTTCCCGCCAGGCCGGAGAAAGGACGGCTCGGGGTCCCAGCACCCCCGCGCTCTGGACACACAGCCTCAGAACGTGCAGCATCCCGCCGTACACAGCCAGGACTCGCTGTCCCTTCGCGTCTGCCAGAGGAAACTTGGTGAGCTGAGCAAGGCGGCACGAGCTGGCGGGGGCGGGGTGGGTCCCCTCTGCCTATTGGGTGCCGAGGAGGCGGCCTGCCAGCGGGGCGGGGCATGGAGGACCACCTTCTCTCCAACCAGGGCCCTCCTGCTCCCACCCTCCAAGAATTGCCCTTTCCCCCAGGATCCGAAGTCCCCGACTGCAGCAAGGCTGCTCTCCCTCCCAGCCCTCAAGAGCCTGGACACAGCTGTTGGATACATGGAGGGGGATGCTCGCCGAGGGGAATGCATGGCCGGCAGCGGCCAAGCGGCGTCCAGAGCGCGTCGCTTGCCAACCCGGCCAAGGGAGTCCGCATGAATCGCCCGCAAGAAGTGACAGCTGGAGCAGGAGTCCCGCGGAGGGCGAGGAGGCAGCTGGAACAAAGGGTACCCCAAGACCCAGTTTAGGCCAGAGCCAGCTCCAAAAGGGACACCTGTCTCCGGTGGAGCAGCCTCGCATTCCTATCTTGTGGGCCTCTGCTCAGGCCTCTCCTTGACGGGCACCTGGCATTGGGGATTGGAACAGTTGTACCTAATCACACCTCCATCAGGGCATACTCCTGTGTGTTTAGCCCCAGGCAGTGCTGCAAGAAATAAAAGGGACTGCCCATCTCTGGTCCTGGCTGGGAAAGGTGTCACTGGGCACCAGTGTATCTCTTGATTCCTGACCCTCCCTCCAGAGAAGGAAAAGCAATAGAAGAAAGGTCCTGGAAGGATGAACTCCCCTTTTTAGATCCAGAGGTGGTGACACAGCTGGGACAGGTAGAAGAGACAGCTAAGGGTAGGGATTGGTCTGAGAGGATCTTTGACCTCATCTGCGGACTTTGGCTCAACAGAGGTCTTGAGAAGGAGACCACACCTCTCCTCTTTGTGATCCTGAGTGTGACTGCAGATCCCCTGACACCCTGGCCCCTAGGAAAGGTCCTCACCCTTCAAAGTATGTGGGCCTGGGGCAGGAAAGAAGACAGAGAAGAGAGATTATGAGGAGCCGGGCATGCAAGGAGAGGCCTTCCTAATGCAATGAACTCGCTGACTCTGGTGGGCCGGCCCAGGGATGTGGGGTTCTGGACAGTATCCCAAATCTGTGTTACTAGCCTTTCCTGGCAGGCTCTGCCACTAGCTTGCTAGGGGATCCAGGGTAGGTCAGCGCCCCTCTCTGAGCCTTCGAAGTGAGGGGTGATTATTGATCTGGCAGGTCCTTCCACTTCCTTGACCTTTGAGGGTCAGTCCTGGGGGACAGAGTGTTGGGGGGGACTTCCTCCTGAACTTTGCTCCACTCTCACCTTTCTATCCTGGGAGCTTTCCTGACTCCTCCCAGACACACACACCATAGTATCATGTCAGTTTCAGGATGTGTTACCACAAACCAGGACATCAAAGACATTTTCTCTGGCCCTCTTAATCACCTGGCAAGGAACAGGCATCTCCTGGGGATGTCTTTGTTCTTACTGATTGAAGACACTGAGATCCGGAGAGGCTCAAATGTTACCTGAGCGCTTGGGTACAGTGAAAACAGGTCAAGGCTCTGACCCTACTCATTTTACAGCTTTGGGCAAGTCACCAGTCCTCTCCAACCTCAGTCTGTCATCTTTAAATTGGGGATGAAAACACCAGGCAGAGGGTTGGGGTTAAGACTGGAGCACAGTGGCAAAGGATGGGTACAGTGTGTTTCAGTGTGTTTCTGTCTCCATCTTCTCCTTCCTTCTGTGTCTACACACTGAGACTTTCCTCTGGAGGCCAGAGTCTGAAATGAATCATAGGGGATTAAAATCAAGAAGTTGGCAAGATTGGTTCTTTCTAAAGACTCCCAGGGAGTATTGTTTCCTGTCTTTTCCAGCTTCTGGTGGCTCCAGATGTCTGTCCTTGGCTTGTGACCCTATTACCGTCCTCTGTGTCTCTGTGGTTACATTGCTTCTTCTTATATATCCAGTGTCCTTCTGCCTTTCCTACAGGGAAGGGATTTCATTCAGGGCCTTTTCTAGATAGTCTAGATCCTCTCTCCATTTCAAGATCATTGAGTCACATCTGAAAAGTCCCCTTTGCCACAGAAGGTACACAGTCATAGAATCCTGAGGGCATCTTTGGGAGCCACTGTGCAGCTCATCACAGATAGGATTGGAAGGGGAAATTGTAGAAGGCCAATGGGATATTTTAGGGGGAGTATATACAATGGAAGCATAGAAAAATTGTATGTGAAGGCACAGTACAAATATTCTGGGACTTGCTAATATTGTTATGGGGGTGCTTTTTGGGAGAGTATGAGAAACAAGGCTGGTCCTATGAGAGACAGGCAGGTCCTGTGCTATAATAATGGTGGATTTTAGTTCCCATAAGCCCCTCGGTAATGGGGTAGGTACTCAATACACTGGGTGATTCGAGTCAAATGACTCAAACAAGTAACAACTACTGTATATGTGTTGGAGGTATAAACATAAATATCTCCATTTGGTGGGATTCAAGACCTACGACCAAGAAGTGAGGCCTTTCAGGCCTGCGCTGTGTGTCAGGGTGCTTCCAGATGCTAGAACTATGACATGAGCTAATCTATCTTGCCACTCTATGTAATAGACAGTCTTCCCTTCTGGTCTTAAAATGGCAGTGCCAGTCATTACACACAGACAGCACCAGCAAAGATGCAAGGCTGCCATTGATTAGCAAGGATAGCCTTTTTCTGGAGGCCTCCAGTTGACTTCTCTGTAAGTTTGAAATAATGTCAAATTTTTAAATACAGATCATGCCATGCATCTAACTTAGTGACTTGTGTTTTCACTTGACCATATACCACAAACTTTTTTCCAATCAATGCATACAGTTCTACTCATTCTCTTTAATGGCAGCATAAAGTTCCACAGTGACTGTGTAAATGCGGTCTAATTTATTCAACTACTCCCCTTTTGATAGATTTGACTATTTTTTTTAGGGAAAGGTACAGACAGGAATGAAGGGTGAGTAGGCGAGCAGAGAAAGGAGAAAGATGCATCTTTATTTTTTTATTTAATTATTCACACTGGTTGTTTCCCCCTGGATTCAGATTCGAACCGAGGAGTATGTGCCTGCGCTTCTTTGGAGGCACTTGACCTAAGGATTGCTCCACCAGGGTGTGCCCTGATTAATTTGACTTTAAATGCAATCTTAATTGTTTATTAAGGACCCATACGTATTTACATCTGTTTCCAGACTCTGTAATTCCAGCGATAGCTAGATGACAATGCAATCATGTTTTAAGCTTTATTATAAAGTTTACTATCTGGTAGGGCAAACCCCTTGCTGCTATATATATTTCATAAAGTGTTCTTGGCAACTCTTGAACATTTATCCTTCCATATGAATTTGATTTCTTCCTCTCTAGTATGCACTTCAGATCATTTTTACATAAATCTAAAAGCAAAGCACATATCTCACTGGGATTTCTAATTACAATTGTCTTACATGTGAAGTTTATTTCGGGAGAGCTAATTTACAGGCGCCTGGTGTGTCTCCATGTGGATGTAAAGAAAACATATGTAAATAAATAAACTATATACACAGAGATAATTTGGACTGAAAAGTATTTTGGACGCTCCAGCATTCAGGGCTATCTTTTTCAATCCACCTGTGCTGTGAGGACAAGTCATGGCAGGGATGCAGCTCTCCGCAGAAAGGCTGGTTTGTACTGTACCGTGTCATTTGACTTGTTCTCAAAACTTTCTCTCTGTGGGTCACCGACACACTTTCCCACTTTATTATCCCCATTCTATGAGAGAGAGAGAGACTCTTGGAGAGGTGAAATGACTTGCCTACTTCACACTAGACCGAACGCTGGTGGTTTAACATTGGCCTAACAGGCAAGATTTTTCAGGAAGTTACTGCCTCCAGTACCAATCTTTATCTTTGGTTTAACTTTTAAATAAAGATCAAAGACATTTCTAGGCATGTCCTGCTGGAGAGCAGTTAGGTCAAATGCCTCTGAAGAAGTGTAGGCCACATCATACCCCTGGTTTTGAGTGCTGGGTCCAGGGGGAAACAATCAGTGTGAACAACTAAATAAAAAATAAAAATAGGAGACCTTTGGGGACCTAACTCCAGTATCAAGGGAAACAAAAAAGAAAAATAAACAACTGGGACTACATCTACCTAAAAGGCTCTTCACAGCAAAAGAAACCATCACCAAAACCAAAAGGCAACCTCCTAACTGGGAGAAGACATTGCATTTCACATTTCTGACAAGGGCTTAATGTCTAAAATATACAAAGGCCTCATAAAACTCAGCCAAAAAATAAACTAGCCAATCAAAATATGGGAAGAGGAATTGGAGAGCCATTTTTTCAAAGAAGATATATAGATGGCCAACAGGGACATGAAAAGATGTTCCCACTCATGGACTATCAGGGAAATGCAAATCAAAACAATGAGATATCACCTTATGCCTGAGAGACTATTATCCAAAAGTCTGGAAACAACAAATATTGGTGAGGATGTGAAGAAAAGGGAACACTTTTGAATGTTGGTGGGACTGCAAATTGGTACAACTCCTATGGAGAACAGTTTGGAGATTCCTCAAAAAGTTGAAGATGGAAATCCCATATGATCCGGGCATCTCAATCTGAGTATTTACCCAAAAGATACAAAAACACTCATTCCAGAGATTTATGCGTCCCCATGTTAATTGCAGCCCTATTCACAATAGCTAAGAACTGAAAACTAAGTGCCCAGTGTCAGATGAATGAATATAAAAGATGTGGTACATACATACAGTGGAATACTACATAGCGCTTAGATGAGATGAAACCCTGTCATTTGAATCAACATGGATGGATCTAAAGGGGATTATGCTAAGTGAAACAAGTCAAAAGAAGTGAGATAGATAACATGTGACCTTACTCATAGGAACGTGAATAGACAAAATAAAGGAACAGATTAAATGAAACCAATCCTTGGACACTTGTAACAGAACTGAGGTTACTAATAGGGAATGGGACAGGGGTGGGGTGTGGGTGCAAATGGTGGTGGAGCCCACTGGACACTTGGTGATTTGTTGAAGGGCAGGATGTGTTGACATATATATGAGGAATGGGGAACATATACATATACATATACATATATATATATATATATATGAGTTTACTTAAATGTGTAGAAAAAGTTACAATAATAAAAAAAAATTTTTTAATTAAAAGCTTTTTCCTTCTCTCTCTTCCTGCCTTCAATCCTGCCTGCACCTTTCCTTAAAAAAATGATAATTTTAATATTAAGCAATAATTTGTTTTCATTCATTCATTCATTCATTCACACTTATTTCAGTTCAGTGTTGAGAATGACCACAGTCCATCTGGCAGCTCAGGCTGCAAGTTGGGAAATCCATTCTGGACAGGACATCTTTTTAACCACAGGGAACGCTCACTCTGGCTGGGACAATTCAGACACACCTGTGAATCTAACGTGCATATCTTTTGGACATGGGAAGGAATTAGAGAGAATCTGGAGAAAACCCTATGCAGACAGGGGCAGGCTGTGCAAGCTTCACATAGCCAGTGGTCCTTGGGAATTTACTTTTCCTCATCAACATTCTATCGAAGTGACTTTGAAAAAAAAACATGTTATTTGAGGCACTGCTGAACATTATCAAAACAAGATAATGGATGCTCTAGGGCTTTAGAGATTGCCAAGTGCTAATGTATGACTGTCCAATTGTCCTTGTCTATTTTCTAGAAGCCTAAGGCAGTGATTTGCTGAGGGGCAGAGAAGGCCATGCACAATGACTTGTTCAAAGAGGTTATTCACCTGATTTCCTTTGGTCTTCACACTTGTCTGAAATAGCTTTAATATCCCCATTTCCAAGTTGAGCAAACAGGTTTGGTGGGAATAACATGCTTTATTCATTTAATGGACATTAGAAAGAAATACTACTGTACTGTCAGGCACTCAGAAACTGGGGATACAAAGACAAAAATCCCTGCCCTCATCATCCAGAGTGTAAGACAGATAAAGAAAGGATAAATTATGGACTATCCCCAATATTTACTGGATACTTACCAAGTGCTAGTCATTGGAGTAATATCTTCATGTGTTTCACTCAGTCTTTGCAACAGCTGTCAGCCAGGCACACAATCATGCACATTTCCGTAGATAAGGCTTGGTGATTTGCAGGCAACTTCGTGAATGACAAGCAGCAGGATTAACACCCAGTTGGTCTAGTTCCAGAAGTCCCACTGCAACCACCGAGCTGTCTCCTCTGATAAGAAGGAAGTTCAGAGGATATTGCTAGAGCCCCACAGAGGGACCTTTCACTCTTCTGGGGTTCACAACGGTCAGGAGAGGCCTAGGTCCTGAGACTAGGAATTAGGCCTGCAGAGATGCGTGGGGAAAGCTGGGAGAAGGAAGGGCATGGAGGCTCCCTCCCAGCAAGTCTGCACAGCATCCCAGGCAGGGAGGGGAGGACCGTGGCTCGTGTGCTGCAGCAGAGCCCTAGCTCCACCCAGAAAAGACAATGGCCCGTTTCCTACAGGTAGCTGGAGGTCTGAAGGGTTCGAAGCAGAGAGACTTGGCTAGGTTTTTAGAATGGTCTGGAGGCGGTTGGAGAGAGACTAAGAGCGGTGCCGGCACGAGTTAATGGAGTCCCGGACAAGGCCCAGGCCGGCGTGAAGGTGACAAGAGTCCACGGCTGAGCTTTCCCGGTGATGATAGCTTGCGGGTTGTCTAGAGGAGACTGGGGCGAATTTTGAAGGACACATGGTTTCTGCTTCTAATCCAGGAGGATAAGGATTAGGTCAATTTTGCATGTGAATCGAGGTCTCCTGACCTCCAGTCGAGCGTCTTTGCGCCTCCTGGCGCTGCCAGAGAAGATGCACGCGGACACGTGTCGGTGGCCACGGACAAACGTGACTGCAGAACAGCACCCGCAAGCCAAGCGGCTGGCTGGAGGCCAACCCTTCCAGCGGTGGCGGCGAGCGCAGTGTGCTATTCTGGGCGCCAGAGGGCGCTGCCGCACACGCTCGGGACTCTCTGGCCCAGCCCGTCTCAGTAGTCGCGGAAGGTGACGTGGACACGGAAGTGGTCGTCGTCGCGGGGGCACCGGTGGGAGCGGGGCGTGGGGGTCGGAGTGCTGCCGGCAGGCGGACGAGCAGAGGCGGTCTCGCACCTTCGGCGGCGGAGGACGCAGGCGTTGTCGGTTGGGTGCGAGTCCGCCGAACCAGCGAGCAATTTCTCAGCCCTTCTCCTGAGGGCCGGAGCCCCAGAGCGGGATCCGCTCGGCCGGCGTCACCATGACCAAGGCCGGTAACAAGGGCGGGAACCTCCGCGACAAGCTGGACGGCAACGAGCTGGACCTGAGCCTCACCAACCTGAATGAAGTCCCCGTCAAGATGCTGGTGAGTGCAGCCCGCGACGCCCGGGCGCCCAGCGACGCCTGGCGCCGCCCCTGCCCGGGCCGCCCCCCTGCCCGGGCCTCAGTTTCCTCGTCTAAAAACCGGGAAGGAGAGTGGGGCTGAGTCCCTGGGGAGGCCCCGGCCGGCCCCGGGGTTCTTCTTGGGACGTACACGTGTCACTTTGGCGCAGTTCCAGAAGACAGGGAGGAGCTGCTTGGCTGGCCAAGGGCTTTTTAAGGATCAGTAGTGAGTTTCCCCCGATTTTCGCGACTTTCACTGCACTTAGCTCGGTTCCCGACTCAAAGTAGGCGCCCACAGGGCTATTAGTTACAGTGGGAGAATGAATGAACAGATGAATGAATGACTCGGACTGGGAGTAGGCCTCCTAGGGGTAGACCTGGGTGTGGCCAAGAACCAGGCCCTTCTCAGGAAGCTGGCGGTCCCAGCCCTGAGTGCCCTTCCTTGAAGAAAGTGAAGTCACCGCTTGCTAGCAAGGTGTCTCCCCAACTGGACTGAAATGGACAGGACTCCTCCTCTATCCCCTCCTAGCAGCTGCGGCCCCCTACCCCCACCCTCTACGTCTACTTCTAGCTCAGGAGACTCAGGTCTGAGCGCTGGCAGATTCCACAAGTTTGTTCAAGTGGAATTCGATCGTACATCCCTGCTTTTCCCACTTGGTTCCCTCAGGTACCCCAGACCAGTGTCACTTTGGATGACCTACACTTCCCTCACTGCTTCTGACACTGGACCCTGACTTCCCTCTACTCTGGCTATGTTGTATAAAGGATTCCTAGGTCTTACCCGAGCCCTTTGCTTCGTAGCTGAGTGTCCTTGGCAGGCTAGTGAACTTTTATTCCTAGTTTTCCTCATTTATAAAATGGTAATAATAGTTCCCATCCCACTGGGTTGTTGTGAGGATTAAATAAGGCAGTGATGTATAATACTTGGCAAGGCAGCATATGCGGATGCGTGTAGTTATTTCCAGGGTGTCCTTCCCACTGGAATATCTAAACATTTTTAGGTGGTCAAACTTTATTCTTTGGACTTTCTGACGGCTGGAAAGTACACATAGGCCCTGGATCCTTATTTGCCTCCTCCCCACACAGGAAGATGGCCAACCTTGTTTCATCCTGGCCTAGGACTGCTGCCCAGAACCGTTTATTCTAGGCCTCTGGTCAGTGTAGCATTGCCTTGTGAAGGAAGAATGGCCAGTTCCAGCACTGAACACCATGAGAAAATGGAGATGGGCTTGAGGGCCTGTTCTCTGTGATAGTCACGCGTTCGTTCTTCTAGTCAGTCATGATTCAGCCAGAGCATATATCGAGTGCCTGGAAGGCCATAAAGAATGAAATGCGTGTGGAAACTCAGGTCGATTACACGTGATCCCTAACCTGAAGCTCAGTAAGAAGGGGTGCTAGGTTAGAGGTGCTATGAAAGTTTCCCTTTCTTGGATGTTCCACAGCCAGACCCCTATTCTGCGTTCTTCCTTAGGTCGTAGTTGACAGGCTAAGTTTTTCCTCTCAAGGAACATTATACTTTAGTGCCCTCCCCATCCCCACCCCGCCAGCCTTTCTATTAATGGGAACTTTCTTTGGAAAATACTTCATTAGCAGATGTCACTGAATCATTCCATGTGCTGATTTGACATTTTGTTCTGATTTCCTTTCTAGGCTGCCTTCCCAAAGGCCACCGTCCTGGATCTGTCCTGCAATAAACTGACTACTCTGCCGGTAAGATTGGCAAGCAGGCATGAGTCGTTCTAGAACCCCTGAATGCTACTTCCTCCTTGTGGGAGTTGTGTCCTAAGGCATAGTTTGTGGATAGATCTGCAGGCAGGCTGCACTAATCTGTGTGTCAGGATGGTTCCTCTCAGTGGGAAGGAAAGCAAGGCAGAGGAGGGATGCAGGGTAATTCTAGAGAACACTTGGGAAGGTCAGGCCACAGGAAACTAAAGTCAACAGGATACTGGCTGAGTTGCTTATTGAGCTCATCTTTTTCTGCCTTACCTTATTATTTTTTTGAAAAATAGTTGACCTCCCTGCATAGAGGAGGCTGGAGACTTTTATAAGTAGCTCTGCATTTTAGGGAGAAGGCTTGTTATGAACAGCCTCCTTGTGCAGCTTTTGATGGAGAAGAGGAAAATAATTTATCTTCATGGAAATACCCTATTATCATCTTCCCAGTCCTTGAATTCCTTGAGATACTTTTTTGTTCAACACCTCCAATCTGTGATCAAATCCTTTTGGTTTTTCTTGCACAATTTCTCCCAATTCTCCTTTTGCTCCACCTTGTGGGCACCTGAGTCATTTGGCCTGTCAGCCTCTCATAGGTTATGGCCAATCTCTTGTCTCCAACAGTGCTCTTCCATGGGTAGGTCTAAGTTTGTTGTCATTGTTGCCTTTTCCAACCATTGCTTAGGCCACATCACTCCCCGATGTCCTGCTTGATGGGGCACTGGCTAAAGGGTTGAGTTTCGGAAGCTGGCAGTTTCTTCCTTGGAGCATTAGTCCGTTCCCCTTTTAGGATTCTCATGGGCCTCATTCATTGTCCATGGCCGCCTCCTGTAGTTCCTCAAGAACCATTTCTAACATCGAAAAGCATCTGCGAGCCCACTTCTCCAGGAAATATTCTGTGTCTGTTAAACAACAGTGACTCCTTGCAGATGGACACTGTCAGATAGTCACTCAGCACCCACAATACACTTTCCAGTCTCTTTGTTACCTCAGCAGCGCAAATCCACTGGCATTTGCACGTCCCCAGAGAGTCCCTGGCGAGCACAGATAGTGCCTCATTAGCTGAGGTTGCATCACTTCAGATAGGGGCTGAGTGAAGGGTTAATGGCAAGGATATTTTAAACTGTGCTGAAGAGCCGGGATATGGGCGAGGCGGGCGCTCAGTGGACACCTGTACTGCACCAGTGCCAATTGAAGACTAGCTTGGAATAAGAAAGGGGCCCAACAGAGCAAAACGCCAGAGTGGTGGAGGGAAGAGATGACAGTGATAAAACTTGAAGGGAAGGAGCATTGCTATGGCATAGAGCCTGGGGACGGGAGGGTACTTGATTTTTGTAGGAAAACAGATTGTCACTGTGTTTTGACAGCCCTATGAAAGGCGGACATCTGATGTATGGGAGGGTGGAGGGGGTGCCTAATCACCCGTGTGGGGGTGGGCTGGAGGGACAACCCAGGAGGGAGGAGGAAGGAGCAAGTGTCTGTGTCTGCTTTGTGTGAATTCCTTTCACACACACATTTCCTCACATCAGGAGTATGATCTCCATTTTCATTTGAGCTGCAGTTGCTGCTCAAAGGATTCACACTTAGGTGCTTCTGACCTGGGGGCTCAAGCCTTAGGTGTTGTTTCTTGCCGTCCTAGTCGGAGTTCTGTGGCCTCACACACCTGGTGAAGCTGGACCTGAGTAAGAACAAGCTGCAGCAGCTGCCTGCGGACTTTGGCCGTCTGGTCAACCTCCAGCACCTGGATCTTCTCAACAACAGGCTGGTCACCCTGCCTGTCAGCTTTGCTCAGCTCAAGGTAACAGTTCATGAGCCTGGGTTTGATGGCCAGGAGGGGGGTGGCTCAGGACTGGCAGGGTGACTGGGAGAAGGGTTGACAGACCATTTTGTTGGCACTGTCCCAGATGACTGTCCCTACAGCTGAAACACAGGCACTTTCTTCCTGCGCATGTTTTCTACCTCGAGTGAGTCTGGGTGTGAGCTAGGGCTTAGCCAGCCTCTCTGTCCATCTCTGTAGAACCTGAAGTGGCTGGACCTGAAGGATAACCCACTGGATCCTGTCCTGGCCAAAGTGGCGGGCGATTGCTTGGATGAGAAGCAGTGTAAGCAATGTGCCAACAAGGTAAGCACCAGCTCCCTGGCTCTCCTTACCTCCTTCCCCTGGGACTTGCCTCTGCAACCTCTTGTTTTTCCCTCTAGCCTTGTGTTGATGAAAGCACTAAGATCTCAGTGAACTGTCTTTTACAAGCCTATCAAGCAAAAGGACCTTTGTTTCTACTTTGATTTTATAAGTAGTAGAACAACGCTGTCTTCTGCTTGGCTTGTAGCACTACCTCCATTTTTAAACCAGCACCTCGCATGACCCAACAGGCACCATGAACCATTGTTTAACTGAGACAAAAGAGTTAGGGCTGTGGCATGGCTGAGTCACAAAATTCCTGGCTGGAATTTTGTTAATAAAGGTATTAACATTTGTAAGTTTGTTGCTCTAAACAGACACATTCTACACAGATAGGGTGTTTGATTGGCCTAGTGATCTGACTTGGGGTGAGGAACTAAGTCAGCGTGTGTGTGTGTGTGTGTGTGTGTGTGTGTGTGTGTGTGTGTGTGTGTGTGTGACTTATTGCCAGATTGCCAGGAAACATCACAAATAACCTTAATACCTTCATTGCTTCTTAAACTGCACTATATTAATCTCTCAAAAACTCCACCTCTAGTCACTTTTCCTCCTCTAGCTTTAGAACATTGAGCTGCTTTTTCATGTGAGCACCAGAGGACTTACTTGGCTATGTTTAGGGGGCCTGGTGAACAAAAAAGGCTTGACTTTAAATGCTGGAATGAGTATGAGTGAATGAATGTATGGTGGGTCTCCGTGAAGCTCGAGGGATGACCTTTCTTGTCATTCGCTCAGGGATCCTCTAGTCTCATTATCCAGATCACTATACTCACAAGGAACCAAGCTCAAGAGTCAGTGCAGGCAAGTCGCCCGGGCAGCACTTCACCCTCGCAAGTACAGTGAAAGTGACAGGGAAACTTGTTCTGAAAACTTGGTGCTGCAGGGGCGATACCTGCTGTGAACACTAGCAGTAGCCGCCATCGCACCCTCCTTTATCCTGCGCGCCTACGTTTCATCCCATCGTTCTCACTGCCCTGGGAAGGAGGCACTCCACATTTCCCCCCCCACATGAGCAGCCCTCACACACCTTTTGTTTATCCACCTAACCAATATGAAATTGCTGGTACCAGTTTTTAACCTGCAAACTTGTTTTTGTTTAATTGAGTGCAAAGGTCTTTAATACTCACACAGATCTTCCTCACGGTGTTCTTAGGTAGCATAGTGCAGTGTGGATGTGGTAATTTAAGCCCTACTCCCCGACACCACTGCCCGAGGCTTCAGTTTTCTCCCACAGCATACCTTGAGGCCTTGGGCAGAGTAGCTTGGGGCAGTCATCAGGAGGTCATTTGTCTCCAGGAGTCAGTTAAGGTTTCACCAGCTCTGACCTTGCAGGTACCTGGGTTAATCAGAATAACTGAACAGTTTAGTGTATAGCAAAGTTCCTTTTAAAAATAATTTGTTAGTTCACAGTACTCATCAGTTGCTTACTGTATGTTGTGGACTGGGATAGGTAGACAAAACCTACCCTCCAGGGGCTCACAGTGTCTAGTCCCAGTTCTAAACTTGCCGTGTGTTCAGGTAACTAACTCCTGATTTATAGTCAAGATAAAAAGGGATTTCTCTTAAACCTCCCAGCTCTTTATTTAGCTTTTTGTATAGCCTCTGGAACCAACAGAGTCATTTTGGTGTTTATTTAACTTTTAGAGTTCAGGGTTCAATAGGGAATTTAAACTAGAATACCTTTCTCCATTATGCTTAACCTTCCACCAGATTCTGTAGCTCTTCATTGAAAAGCCATGTTTTAATAAATGTCACTCCCTTTGGAGAGGTGCCAGCAGTCAAAGACCTGGTTTACTCAGGACAGGGTTCTTAGAGACCCCAAACTGGGCAACTTTCATAGGCTTGCTCCTGATCCCCTCTGATGATGGGTGTTTGTATGTCTGAAGTTTTCACTAGATAATTGCATTTGAGTACATCTGTCCTGCAGTTGTCTAGTGCAGTAGAGAAATAGACAATTTACTGTCTTTAGTTAAAGAGTTAGAGTTTCATGTCTCATTAATGCACGAAAGAACGTAAAGTAAAAAAGCACCAATGTTTATTGAGCACATCTAGTGCCAAGGAAGATGTTAGGCAGCCAATACAGGTTATATAATTTAATCTTCACAGCAAGTCAGAGAAGTCTCTTATCTCCGTTTTCCAGATGAGAAAATCGACGTGGAAAGGTTGTCATTTGCTAAGGTCACACAGTAAGTAAGTGGAGGAGGCAGGATTGTGTTGGTTCCAACCTTCCAACACTGTGCCCTGCATCCAGGGGTTGCCCGCTTCTAAAAAATGCAAACTGAAAAAACCCCAACAAAACGCGTCTTTACCTCCTTCCCTAACAGTGCCCATAGTGAGAATCTCTGCGGCTGTTTTAGATCACCCCTGGTGGGTGCCAAGTGCACTGCATGCTGTTTGGGCCAAATGGCTCTTTGCCCCTCCTTCCAGTTCTGTGACTGGGAGCAGTGAGCAGGCTGAGGTCTGGGGATACAGAAGGCTGGCACTCCAGCTGTGCTGCTTTCTAGCCTTGTAAAGTGGACAGATCACCCCACAGAGTCTCAATTTTCTTCTTTTTTTTAAAAAAAGAGAAAGGTGCAGGCAGGAATCAAGGCAAGTAGGTAGGTAAACTGGAAGAGAGAGGAGGAAACACTTTTATTTAGTTGTTCATACTGGTTGTTCTCCCCCATCTGCACCCCAGACTTGAATGCAGGGGTCTATGGGCGGAACTCCCTCAGAGGTCATTTACCTAAATGCTATTCCACCAGGGTGCCCCCTTGGTTTTCTTTTGAAATAAGAATTCAGTCAACAATGAGCGCTTAGAATTAGCTAAAGCTCTGTGTTTCCTACAGACGGGCCAGTAGTTCCTACCCTTAGGGAATTTAGGACAGAACTAGATCAGAAGACTCACATTGGGGGGAGGTGAGGAAAGCGTCTGGAGCAAGTGCTGTCCCTGCTCATCACGAAGTTTGCTGGGAGAATCCTCTGAGCACACCTCTGAGAGTGGGCATGAAAGGCAGGACTTTGTATAGACCCCAGCTGACATTGTGTTTCACCAACTCTTCCTGACGGTTTTAATGAGCCGGCTCATCGACTTCCGCCGCTAAGGTCAGCACAGTCGTCAGGTTCCACTTGATCTGCTCTGTGTTGCTGCTGGGCTGTGGTGATCAGGGATGCTGAAGTCTGTGTGACTCCCCTGCGCAAACGGGTAAGCTGTCAAGACTGCTGCTCCAGTCACTTGTTCCCTCCTCCCTTTGCAGGTGTTACAGCACATGAAGGCGGTGCAGGCGGATCAGGAGCGGGAGAGGCAGAGGCGGCTGGAGGTGGAACGAGGTAGGTGGCCACCCTCCTCTAGTCATTGTCCCAGTCCTCACCCGGCCACCGACTCTCATGCCCCAGGAGCTCAGCCTCAGTGGAAGAGCTGTGAAGAGGGCGGGAGCGGTATCGTCTAGCCCAGCTTCTCCACGGAGCTCCAAGGTCCAGTCACTGATTGTCCTTCTGTGGCTGAAGCAGATGCCCGTGGCACCTCCCAGTGTCTTTCTGCAGTTACTCAAGCCTGAAATTGGAAAGATGTCCATGCCTCCTTTTTTGTGTTACTCCATATCCAGTCTGTCAGCAAGTCCTGTATGCGACTGTTTCTTTCTCCACCTCCATTGCCACCATCACAGTGAGGCCTTCAGCAAATCAACTGCCATGTACCTCCTAACCTGACGTCCTGTCTCCATGCTTCTCTCCTCTTTGCAAAGCCAGTCTTCACACAGAAGCCAGAGAGAGCTTTTTAAAACAAATCAATTATGCTCTCTGCTTAAAACCCTCTAATGGCTTCTTATTGTACTTAGACTGCAATTCAAACTCAGTAACAGGGCCAACAAGGCCTGCCGTGACCCAAGCCAGTTTGCATCTCTGGCCTTGTCCCGTACCTGGTGAGAGTGCAGTGAACTCCAGCCGACGTGCTTGTGCTGCCAGCGAACACTGCTAATACAGTTCATCTTCAGGGCTTTGTTGGGGCTCCTTCCCTCCGTAGTATCTTTACGGGGCTGGCTGGCGTTGTGTAATCCCTCGTAATTCCTCCTGTCTCTGCCTAGGGGTTGCCTTCGGTTAAATGCAACCTTTTAGAACCACTCAAACTACCTATTGTGTTCTAGTATGTCCTTTTTCTTTTCTTTTCTTTTCTTTTTTAAGAGGCAGGCAGCAAAGAGGAAGGAGGTGAGAGGAGGAAGAAGAATTTTTATTTATTCATTCGTTTGTTCATTTTAGTTCCCTCCAGTCCTGGGTTGTGAATCTGGGTCCTTAGGCTTTATGTGGACTACGCCCCTGGCACAGGCTTAATGTCTGAGCCACCAGGGTGCACCAAATAAGGACATACTGGATATTTGTTTTTGTTTGTTTGGGGGTTTTTACCCCCCACTGCAGCCCTCTGACCCCAGGTTTTGAACCCAAGTCCATAGCTTTTGTAGCCTGCGTATCAGCTGCCTGAGCCAGGAGGGGCTCACATCCTTTTTCTTTATGGCACATGTCACTATCATTTTTTCTGTTTGCTCATTTGTTTATTGTCTGACTCCTCTAGACAGCAGGCATTTACAACCTAGAACCTGGTATGTCCTCACTGCTGCATCTTGAGCACATAGAACGAGGCTTGGCACAGAGTGGGCGTTTTTGACTGGCTGACTTCTGAGCCCTGCTGGGCAGACTCCCGTGACCCGAAGAGGGACATGACGTTGAATTGCCTGCAGAGCACTCCTGTGTTACAGCCATCCCGTCCCCTCTATGTGCCTGGCTCCTGCCATCCTGTGTTTACTCTGACCACTGCTGCTGTCTCTTCTTACAGCACTCGTTTAGCATGTGTGACAAATGGTTAGTCTCACTGTTTCAGGAAAACATTTCCATTGTCTCAATCTGTGAAATCCAGTGCTCACTTTCTCCTCTTATTTCCCTCACCCCCTACACTGCCCTCCCAGCTTTGTTCCCTTCTGAAGCTTGGCATGATAGGAATCCCCTAGAACCAGCCTCCATTGTTTCTTCTCTTCATACCTGAATTGTGAGGAGCACTTGACCCAGCACCATGCCCTTCATATGTCTTCTTGCTGCATTACCTAATATCCCTGCTGCGTGTCGCCAGGCACCCTCAGTAAGAGTCCATTCAGCAAATTCTGAGAGCAGCTTGTTGGCAGGGAGGGCCTACCTCCTGGACAGCAGGTGGCAGCTGTTTCCTTTCATCTGTTTATTTTCTTTATAAACAGTTTTAATACCACACTGTTGTATTTCAGTACAAAGCAATCCAAATATTAACTGTTCTTTAAACTGTTAAACTTTATTTTAAATAAAAAATTCTTTACAAACAATGGCATATAGTATTCGAGCACTTGGATTCTGATGTGCTGACATTTACAGTCATTTCTTTGTCTTTTCCTTTTTTCTTTTAAGGAGGGGGAATGAAGGCAAGCAGGCAGGCAGGCAAGGCAGGAAGAGAGGAGGAAGAAGCACTTACTTTTTAGTTGTTCATGTTGTCCCCCCAGCCCCAGGTCACTAATCTGGGTCCTTGGGATGAAGGTGGACTATGTCTGGTGAACTCGACCATTAAGCCAGGGTGCAGCTACAGTGGTTTCTTTCATCTTCAAGTTAACTGCTTCCTTTTCATGCATCCTCTGTGTTGCACACATAGGGAAAAGGAGGCTGAAGCCATTCTTGTTTGATCATTCGGAACAGTGCTCTGGAGGCTTGGGCAGAGAAGTCATGGCATGTTTTCTTGCAGAGGTTGAGAAGAAGAAGGAGGCTAAGCAGCGAGCTAAGGAGGCTCAGGAGCGGGAGCTGCGGAAGCGGGAGAAGGCAGAGGAGAAGGAGCGCCGGAGAAAGGAGTATGACTCCCTCAAAGCGGCCAAGCGTGAGCAGGAGAAGAAACCTAAGAAGGAGAGCAGTCAGGCCCCGAGTACGTGCCTCTTGGTTGTCGGGTTCCAGCAGCGGGGACTCCTGTTTGCAGGCATAGACGAGCGTGTGAGAAAACGTGTAGGCTTCTGGCAGATAAGGCCCGGGAGTAGCTCTTGGAGAATTTGGTGCCAGGGAGTGGGGAACACGTGCCTGGGCTGGCTTGTTGCCCCAGCACCATGTGCTTATGTGCAGCTGGTTGGTCAGATGTGGCATAGAGTGTTCCAGAACAGAGACAGCACTCTTTGTAAGAGATTCCCAGACCATCAAGAAAAGGGAAGATCGCATAATGGCCAGATTCTCAAAGAGCTGGAGTCATCCGCGAGGCCTACGGGGTGTTAGCAGTGCAAGTGCAGTCTCAGGAAAGCCAGCCTTGCCTCGGGGCTACTTCCTAAGGTGGAGCACAGCACTCTTGCTCGTTGTTTAAAAAGCACATGTTACTGTTTTGGTTGAATGTGTCCAAATGATTGGACCAAAGTCACCTCTGAGGGAGAGGCACCCGAAGGACCTGTAGCGAGGTGGAGGCCTGCAGCCCTGTCCACTTTTGTTTCCTTACGGGGCATTGACAGGATTAAGTGAATTCGGTGAGAATCTATGTGATAGGATCATGTCATTCTTGGCATGTGGGTACTTAGTTTGTGTTTTTAAATTTTCCCTAGAAAACTAACCAATTTTTTTCCAGTTACAAATTAATTACATGTTCTTGGAAGAGAATTTAGAAGAGTTCCATACATGAGAATATGGCAGTTACCTGTAAGTCCCCATTCTCCACAGTAATCTCTTAATATGTGGTATATCATCATCTAGGCACATATATACATATACATACACATACCTCTTCTATAATAATAATAATAATATTAGCAAGAATATTAATAAATCTCACTATCTATGCTTCAGTCTCCTGATGAGCCCCTCTCCTGATCTCAGGGAGCTTGTCACCATGTTACAGAGAATTTAGGCCTCTGGGGACTGTGAGCTTTAGGAAATATCCAGAACAAATTCCAGTTTTGAATGCACTCTCCTGAGATCCAAGGGAGGTGGTTTGTTTCATTCTCTGCTTAGTGAAGTTTTTAAGAGCTCGATGTCCTGAAAACAGTTCTCCTGAGGGCCTGGGAGTTTCACTTGCAAGCAAGGTGTGCGTGGGCCTGCACGGAGGAGACTAGCATCAGTCGCTCCCCAAACTGACTAAACTTTTTGGTCTACTGTGACTTTGTCCCTCCAGAATCTAAGTCTGGCTCTCGGCCCCGCAAGCCACCACCCCGGAAGCACACCCGGTCCTGGGCTGTGCTGAAGCTGCTGCTGCTGCTGCTGCTGTGTGTGGCTGGCGGGCTGGCTGCTTGTCGGGTGACAGGGCTGCAGCAGCAGCCCCTCTGCGCCAGCGTGAATGCCATCTACGACAATGCAGTCCGTGGTCTGCGCAGCCACGACATCCTCCGGTGGGTCCTGCAGACCGATTCTCAGCAGTGAGCTTGTCCTCGACACCTGCTGCCTCCCAGCCTTGGAGCTTGGATTCCTATGGAATTGGGTTCTGCTGGACACACCTCTTTTTAGTGTCAGACCTATCTGCCATCATCATATGGCTGCTGATTGGTACTTGAGACTTCTTCTCTGTAGGACTTTGTTCCTTAGTCAGGGTTCCCTGGTGGAATAAAGTGAAGTTGGAGGTGGGGACAGTTACCTGCATGCCTGAAGGAATAGGCTTGAGGGTGGGGAGAGGAACAGCCTTTTCTAGTTGTTATACAAAGCTGTGTAAAGGCAAGGCTTGTTTCTGCTAAACAGTCAGCTGTCACTACATTCATACTTTTGTATGTCACAGACCCTTTCTTTCATTCCTCCCTGGGTAGCCAGGGCAAATCAGGAGGCAGTGTGTTATCGGGGACTAGGGGAACCACATTCAGCAAATCCAGGCTAAATTGGGGGTGGGGGGAAGGGGCATATCTATTTTCTTAAGGACCTCAGACATTCACACATGGTCACGATGATACAGTCTCAGGCTATGAAAGGACTTCAAGACTATTCAGTCTGAGCTAACACTTGTAGACAGGGATAGTGAGGCCCTCCATGACTTGCCTGTGGTCTCCCAGCTAGTTTGAAGCAGAACTGGACACCTAGTCTGGTATCCTTTATCTTTTCTTTCCTTTTGCTTCCTTTATATCCTGTTCTGAGAGAATAGAACTCACACCAGGACTGAGTTCATGGTAAACAGTTTCATGACCCACAAATGGAAACCTCATAGCCACCAGGGTCCTGGGCAGCTCTGGCATCCTGCCCAGAGGTAGTTTCCATTAAATGGGGACCATCCAGGCTCCTTGCTTCAATTTTAGAGCATTAATTCCAATCACCAGGGAGGCAGATCCACACAGAGCCGCATTGTCTGACAGCTGTAGTAGTTGGTATGACTGACTACCTCAAAGGCAACCTGAAAACAGGCTTCAGAGACAGCGCTTTAGGATTGTTTTCTAGACCTATGACTAGTCACTCCAGAGAAACTAGTGGCATCGTGGGTTCACAAGTGATGCAGCAAGTGTAGCAACTAGCACAGACGAGGATAGGACTGTCCATTCTCTCATCTGCCAGATTAAGCATCTTCTTGCTCTGTGGCTTCCTTGGCCTCTTTTCATAGTAGCTGGATGAAGGGACCAGAAATGGGCATGTCACTGTGCTCATTCACTGAAAATTCTGATTGTCAGCTCTTTGTCTCTCCCCAGAAAGAGCCAGAACCTGTCATGGTTCAGAGACGAGGGGCAGGGGCCAGCATGTTAGCCCTAATGGCCCCAGTGGATAGGCCTGCCGCTGGTGACTGTCCTGATACGGAAGAAATGACATGTTCTTTTCTCCCCCGAGGACAGCTCTGCTATATAGGCCCACACCTTATTCGGTCACTACACATTCCCTTAGTCTTCCTCCATGCTCCAGAGCCATTGGTACCAATTCTTTATTGAAACGAAACACATAGTACAGAAGATACACAGAATACAGAAGCCAGCATGTAAGGAGCCCCCCATTCCTTGGCTGACTGAGGCAGCTTCGTGGTGAGGAAGGCTGGGGCACACCAGCCTGGTCAAGCCCTCCCACTGAGGGCAGTCCACTCATGATTGAGATTGGACGCTGAGTTTCTTTTGGATTTCCACATTATTAAATATATGTCTGAGTGGTCGATCTTTGTCCCCTTGTGTTCTGGGGGAGTGGGAAGGGGTTGGGGTGACTCACACATGACAACTGACTTGTTGGGAGAGAAAGGCGCACTGAATACTGGTGAAGGCATTCTGCCTTCAGGTTGGGAGACTTTCACAAATAATGACATCCAGGAAGAGTCCCTTGTGGGACTGACCCAGGCTTGTGCTCCAGGAGGTGCTGCCACACTGCGTCGTAGCTTTCATCCTTGTCCCGGGGACTGGCATCAGTCTGTACTGTCTAAAAGGAGATCTGGCTGCAGAGTGGTCATCTGAAGGTAGATCCGCCTGGACAGCTCTGGTCCAATACGGCGAGAGGTTGATGTCACACCCTCCCCACGACGCACCTTTATGTCTGCAAGCAAATTCTGTCGTTCTTGCTCCGAAAAACAAAGCCTATAAGCCTGAAAGTGGTAAATGACCTCTTAACACACCATGCATGATCATCCCTTGTCCATGAACAAGGGGGACTGTCCTCGCTCCATGGGTTAGTGTTAACCACAGATCTTAGCAGACCTGCGCTGCACAGGGCATTCTGGGCCTCCCCAGTGCGGCCATGGAAACCATGCGGGAGTTCACACAGGCCCTAGGGTGCCAAGTAGTGACCCCTGGAGCAGCATACCTGTACCAGGAGCTGTGGGGAGGGATAGGCATCCACGATAGCGCTGGCCATTTCCAGGCTGACTCGGTTCAGCTGCTGGATCTGTCTCCTCCAGACCAGTGCAAGTCCTCTGCCAGAACGGTCCACCTTCACCCCTCCAGCCCAGTCACTCTCCAGGCAAAAGGAGAAACTTGTTTGATCTCGGAGCTTCCTGCAAACAGCATGGTTGAAGAGCTGCAAGGAGTGATTACTCTGGTACCTGTCCCCTTAACTGATCACTAAAGAGCTTTCCCTCCACTGACCTCAGAAGAGTGAGGCACAGTGTGATTTGTGGCCTGAGTGATTTGTTCCCAAGCAATGCCAGTTGCTGGTTCCTTTAATAATGACACAAGTTCTCTTCATTAAAGGAGAAGATACCCCCCAAATGCCCTTCTTTTGTTTATTTGAGATTGGCTTGTGTTGGTCAGAGAGACTGTGTGCAAAGGACTAGGCACAAGAAACTGGGTATCAGCCAATCTGGAGTCTCATTCTGACCCTAACTTGCTCCGAGCTTGGACAAAGCTGTCTCTTCAGGCCTCAGTTCCCTTAGATATAAAAGAAAGGAGGAGGGACTTGGGTGAGATTAGCTCTGAGGTCCCTTACTCAGAACTCTGAACACCCTTTGAACTAAATGGACCAAAACTCAGTTTCACGACGGCTTGCTTACTGCACCGGGTCTGATCCATAATGGCCTGCTGGTAACCTGGTGCCCACATACAGAACACACACTTAGATGAGCGAAAGCAGAACATTCCAAAGGAGCTGGGCTTGAGGGCTCTTCCCAAGAATCCCCAGTGTGTGGTCAGTTCTTTCTGCCTTAAGCTTGCGAGACAATGGACTGGCAGCAATTTCGAAAGGGGACATCTTTGGGTACCAGAATACAAAGAACATGGCCCAGCAGTGGGTTGGGGCTGGTTAGGGGCACTTACTTGAAGGGCGCCTCAGCCACTGCCTTGGTGAATGTGCAGGCCAAGTCTGCCAGCTCTTTCCAGCTCTGCACAGCTCGAGCCTGTGCTTCCGTGTGTAGCTGCAGATGCACCAATGCCTAGAAACCCAAAAGCAGGATGGGCTACACAGGCGAAGAGAGTTTGAAGCTGTACCCCAAATCCCTCAGAGCCAAAGAAAGTATTTAGCAGGCATTTTGTTCTTTATCAATAGGAAGTCTAGTTTAATGAGCGTGGGCACTGAACCTGACTTGGCCACTGACATTTTTACCTCTTCTATGTCCACTCTGGATGCCATGGGCCCTGTGCTGGCCTCTGGTTGTCTCCGCTGTTTTTTCTCCTTGGCCTGTTCTCTATCTGCCGCTCCCTGTTTCCTTTTCCTGGGAGGATTTGGAGCACTGGAGCAGGGAAGGAAATCAAAGAAGGGCAGGACCTTCAGGTTGAGCTGAGGCAGACGAGGTTTAAGAAAACTCCCATCCCACAGGGCTTGTTGGGGACACTATCTTGCAGAGGGCCCAGATCTGGCTAAAGGACAAATCCAAACCTGAAGCATTTCTCCTGGTCCACAATCACCAGTGACAGTGCTTTCCCCACTGTCCTTGTGGTGATGTCAGTCACAAAGCTCTGAAGTGTCTCCTTCCCTCTCTCGGTGCTGCCCCCACTTCCCTGCATGAAAGGGTGGGTGGTGCTGCGTTGATGCCTGCTCCCCGCGTTGAGGCCTGTCGCAGGCCTCAGCACCCAGGCCTCGGGCTCTGCTCACCTGCTTGAAGTTGCAGATCAGGGATATAAACACCTCCGCCAGGAGCAGCACCAGGACCACTGGCTCCTCCACCCAGCGCTCCTCTCCATCCTGCCAAAGGACCCAGAACCAGCCAAGGGAGACAGGTCAGCAGGTGCTCAGCACCTATGAGAGACCGAAGCCTCCTGGATGAATGTGCTCACCCTCAGCCTAGCCCATTTTGCATTATTCTTTTTGTTTCATGCCGGCAAAAAAACAAACCCTGATCCTGTCCCTCCCAGCCCTCAACTGGCCCACCTCAGAGGTGGTGAGAAAGCAAGCTTGAAGTGGGCTGAGAGGTAACCGCCAATGTCCCCCTGCATTTGGCGTAGGGGAACGGGGCGGGGGGTGGGGATGGAACACTTCCAAAGGATATGATACAAATTACTAACTCTGGCTATGAGAGCAGACAGGTTTTGTGTAACAAAGAATCATAACAGAGATGAACCTTGGTGGCTCAGGTGTTAAGTCAGGGGCTGGGATGTGGACCATGTAAAGACCAAGGATCTGGGTTCTCAACCTGGGGCCAGGTGGGGAACAACCAAAATAAACTAATTAAAAAGTGTTTCCTTCTCTTCCTTAAAGACACTTCCCCCTCTCTTAAAAGAATAAAAAGGTTTGTCACCTTTGTGGCCTAGAGGTTTAGTTCATCAGTCACAGTCCATATACATCCCAAGGTCCCTGGTTCAAGACCTGGGGCTGGGGAAACCAGCAAGACGAACAACTAAATAAATAAGTGCTTTCTCCTCTCCTTTCCTGCCTGACTGCCTACTCGCCTTCATTCCTGCCTGCACCTTTCCTTAAAAAATAAAAATATCTAAGGGAGACTTCAGTCTGTGAGAGTGGGAGCTTCCTCTCTGCCAGAGCAAGGGCATAAGCCAACAAAGCCAAGGCTACCCCCAAGGTCAGCAATCTGACAGCATATACCATTACAGAGTAATTAGAGAGTAAGACTTTTGCAGAAAGTTTTTATTTGGGTCCTTATAAAAGGAAAAGCCAAGATCCACAATACAGCAAAAGTGTGTGGGAGGGACCAACTCTGGGCTTTAGTTCTTGCTGAGCACGAATCAGCTATGATTCTTAACAAGGTTTTCAACTGAGCCTCAGAGCTTCCCACCTATGAGATGGGATCATGGCTCCTTCCTTCCAAGGTAACTTCTAGTGAAGCATGAGAGCATGGGGAGTGGGAGGGGGCTTGAGGGAGGGAGGCAGTGGTTGTAAATGACTCTGGGGTGGGCATGGTGTGACTGCGACACCCTGAAGAGCATATAGCAATGTAATCAACAAAAAGCAATAGAAAAATTTAAAAAGAGAATATGGAACGTGTCTTGAAAGCCCACACTGCTCTATGAACATAAAGTGTGGCTAATCCCCCAGTTAAAAGGTCGTTGCCCTGAATTACTATAAGGAGATTATGAGACCCACACGAGAGGGCAGAGCCTTCACGCTTCATCTGCAGACTCTTGAAAATGGCTGGAGCCCTGTGATTCACAGGCAAGAGGAGTGGAAGGCATGGAGCTGTAGTAGCCGGGGGAACCCAGGCCAGGGAAGGAACACTGTGTCCGCTGTGTGCTCAGTGCCTGGTTTTCTCAGTCCCTGCACAGGGAAGGCTAAAAAGGACACAAGAGTGTCTTCAATTTATACGAGAGGCAACTGAGGCAAAAAGCAATGAAACCGCTTGCCCAGGATCAGAGCAAGAAAGCCATGAAGCTGCCATTCCAACACAAGCTGCCCTACAGGTCCATTCCCCACCCTACCCCACCCTGCTCTGCCTTCTGTGCGAGGAGGGTGGCCTCTGCAGGCCACATCACAAGGGCTGCCTGCCCTCTGGCTGGTATGGCTGGTGCGGACCCAGCAGGTGCTAAGAGGCGGCCAGTGAGTGGAGTCAGGGCATTTCTTTGCTTGGCTCCCTCCCAGGGGGTTGCCTAGCGCTGGGGACGGTCCTCTGCAGGAGGTCAAAGTGGTCTCCAGGTGGTCGGTCCTCTCCAGGCTTTTTCCTCATTCTGGTAACCACTTCCTCCCCTCATCCCTTCATGCCCGGGCATGACAAAGTGATACCAGCGGGTCTCAACCAGGAAGACGTTCTCCAGGTTGCAACGGGGAGGGGCGCTAATGGCGTCTAAGACATAAGTACCAGGGATGCCGCTACACATCCTACAATGCCCAGGACAGCTCCCGCCACAAAAAAACCCACCGATATCAAATGGAACAGCTGAGGAGCAGAAACCCCACATTATGCTGCTATCACTCTGAAGTGCTGTGCTGTCCCTTGCAGTTTCCCTGTACCCTGCCCACGCCTTGGAAAACAGGCCCCTTATTAAATCCCCCTGACATGATCCTAAGTTGAGTGTGCCATCTGTCTTCCTGCTGTAGCATGAATGACAGACAGCCTTTAGAATAAAGGTGAATTTATCCTGTAACTCTAAGAGGGAGGAGGGGTGGAGAGAGCAGCCCTACCTCAGCTGGCTCCGCCCTTCTCCGCCAAGTGATGCTTCGAGGCACTGCCTGAGTCTCAATGACACAGCCGCACCCCATAGACTGCAGAGCTCCGAGGAGCTGGCCCCCACCTTCCACCTGCAGAAGCACTGCAACAGATGGGAAAGGGGCTGTCAGGGGGTGCCTCAGAAAGCAGAAGACACAGCGTGGGGTGAAGACAGATGTTAGCAGGACCTGGATCGAGCACCACGACGATGTCCTTCAAGCATTCCTCTGGCCTCTGGGCTTTTCGCCTGTTTGTCCGTACTGCCTGCTCCTTCCTGCCCTCTTGTCTCAGGGGGCTTTCCTTCTGCCTTGCTTGCTCCCGATGCTGGACACCCTGGGAGCCTCTCCTCGGGACCTTCTGACTGCGCTGGGTTCTCTTTGACGATGTGGGGACTTCAGCATTTGCTTTGGTCACTGTCCCGCTTTTGCTCTGAACAGAGCAGGCAGCTTGGTAGGCCGGAAACAGAAGGCCAGCACCTTCTACCATGGAGAACTTGTCATTCGATGACTGTCTGTCTGAGGTGGTGAGCAGGGGATCACTGGGAATCTTTGAAAAAGGCTCTTTTTTCCAGTCACATGATGCTCCTTCATTATTTTGATGATCCGAAACACTTTTAATTGGGGAGCTGGAGTCTTCGGGGCTCAGCTGCTTGTGGGTCAAAAACTTACATGTAAGCCTCTGAGCCAGGGGAATCAATTCCTCCTCATCCTCACTTCCACTGCTCAACACCCTGACTGGTTCTGCTCGTGGGACAGTTTCAGCTGTGTCTGAGACAGGTGATGAACCTCTTCCCCTTGGTGATGGAGGACAAGAGGCCTCGGAATCTGAGCTGTTAATCACTATAACCTTCTCCTCCCTCTGAGGCTGCCTCCTCTTTGTTGAAGATGGTTCCTTCTTTAGAAAAGCAAATGTTGGCAACTCCTCAGAGTCACTCTCACTGGATTCCAGGGGGAGTGATGACTTCTTTAGAGCCATCAAAATGCAATTCCTAAAAGACAAAGAGAGACAGGCTTTAGCACTGAATCCAGTCCAATAGAAGTGTTCTATGGTTCAGCTTCATGGAGGAAAATACCAGCTAGAAATAGAAACAGGACGTGACCCCAGCACAATGAATTTGGAACTTGAAACAGCTACATCTGTAGTCGAACAGGAGCTCTCCTCAAATCGTTTTTAGGTCAAGGTGAGGTATACATTAAATGGAGGTTAGCATTACAAATTTTTCATGGGTACTAACAAGACCCAATACTATGCCCTTGTAGATATCTGTATTTGAAAAGGAGATGACAAAAGTCATCCTTTGTTTCTTTTAGATATAATTCAAATACCATAAGCTTCATCCTTAGACAGTTAGTGGTTTTTAGGATGTTTACAAGGTTATGCAACCATCACTACTAATTCCAGAACATGTCAACACTCCCAAAATAAATTCCATAGCCATTAAACAGTTACTGTTGCTCCCGGGACCCCCCCACAAGCAATCACAAATTTACTTGTCTCTGTGGACTTGCCTCTTCTGGGGTTTTCACAGAAACGAAATCAGGCAGCACGTGGTTTTGTGACTGGTTTCTGTCACTTAGCAGAGAGTTTGCAAGGTTCATTTCTGCTGTAGCATATATCAGCACTTCCTTTTTACCGCTGAGTTACATTCCACTGCACAGAGAGGCCAACTTCGTTGACCTGTTTACTGTTTGATACATATTTGGCTTGTTGGCCTTTTTTTTGGGCGACCATGACAAGTTGTGTATAAGGTTTTGCGTGGAAATGTTTTCAACACTCCTGCTATGTCTACTTAGGAGTACGTTGCCGGGTGGTGTGCAAGTCATTCTATGAACATTTACTAATAATGCTGTAGGCGTGTCCAGGCGTGATCCATGCAACCTCTCTGGGTCTCGGTTTCTTTAGTAAAGCAAGGATCATAATTGCTCTGAGAAGTAAATTAAATCAGCATCTACTGCGCTTACACAGTATCTGGCGCACGGCGAGAGCTGAGTAAATTGAGATGAATGCCCGGGGCGGACCGCATCGCTGTCCCCTCCCTTGCCCTGAGTCAGACCCGCAGGTCCCGGTTCGCTAGGCTCCGGGGCTCCCAGTTCGTCCCCACCCGGCGGTAGAGGCCGGGGTCGCGCAGACCCCACGCCGCTGCCTCCTAACAGCCCGCTAGGGCGGGCCGCCGCACTCACCTGCTGCTTCTCGCGCCGCTCTTTCAACAGCCGCGCCAGGACCCGGAAGCAGCTCTCCCTCCAGCGGAAGCAGAAGCCATCTGCTACCGGAAGTGATATGCGGCAAACATGGCGTCGGCTGTGCTCGCGCTGAGGACGCGCACAACCGGTACGGCGCGCACGGGTTGTGACCCGGCGAGGGGTGGAGGAGGCCGGTTGGAACCCCTCCAAAGAGCTTGGGGAGTGAAGAGTGTTTCCTCCGGAGGGCGCTGTTAGGAGGCAGGCGGAAGGGACGCGCTGGAGGGGTGGCCGTAGTGGACGGATCGCAAGACATCTGTCGAGTGTCGAGTCTGCGGCGGTTGTTCAAAAAGCACGCGTCCTCCCTGGCAGGGCGTGCGTTTAAAGTTACCCTAGCGGTTGGCGACTGGAGTGCGTTGCTTCCCTTTCTGGGTCTGTTTGGATCCCTTAAAATGAATTATTGACATTGGCACATTGGCGCTAGTAAGTTAATCGATTGTTCAATAGATTGAGGCCTTTGATCTAGACAGTGGTGCGGGGATCTCAGCGAAGATAAAGACTCTAGTTTCTACTGCTTGGCCTGTTCTGTTTAATGAATAAGCCGATAAATAAGCACATAAACTAACGGGGGGGCGGGGTGACTTTTTTTGGATGGAATGATCAGGAAAGGCCTCTGAGGAGGTAACTATACGACCCAAAGAATGACAGGAGACCTAACCCTGTAAGAGTGAGGGACACGGGAGTGACCTGACTCATTTTCCACTTTCAGAAGCAAACATGTTCTTGTGTGAACTTCAAGGTAACAGGAGTGGAAATGAGGGAAACAGATGGGGAGCTCTAATACCACTGATGAGAGCTGATTTAGCCAAAATGTTAGTAGTGCCAATGAACTTACAGGAAAAAGGATGGATTTGAGAGCTCTTTTGGAGATGGAATCCACAGAACGTGCTGGACAGCTAGGTGTGCGTGGTGAGCAAAGGGAGGACATCTGCAATGACTCTGGTTTCTGCCTGAGCAGCTGTATTGGTGGTCGCATTATTTATTTAGAGAAAGATGGTAAGTAAGATGAAGGACAAAGATTTGTAATGAGGTGTAGGTGTAGCAAAAGCTCAGTTCCTGTGCTTGTGCGAGTGTTTGGTGTTTAAAGGCCGGTAGACCCCGCTGCTCGGCATTTAACATGTTGTCTCTCTAAATTCTAATCTCTGGTCTCTTGATCCAGCTAGTCTCTGTGCCATTAAAAATTCAGAAGCCTAACCTTCAGGAACTCTGAACTTAGAGCCTCCTGTTATCCATAAGGCTTCTTTAAAGCCCCTGGCATGACACATGGCTGTGTCCAGAGACCTGATGACAAGGACTGCCAGCTCTGAGCTTGTCGTATAGCAAGGAGCTTTCATCTTAGTATGAATTTTAGTTCACTTAACAAAAAAATGTCATTGAGTACTTTGGAATGAATATGAGAAAGTCAGACTAACAAGGGCAAGATATCTGTTGGTCTTCTTGGTTGTACCTCTGCTTGATGGATTTGCCAACGGAAAGGTCCAGTTTTCTGAAATGACCAGGAGCTTATGGGATCCACCCTCAGTGAAGCTGCTGTTTTTGTTTATAAATATCTGGTGTGTGGTGAATGGATGAATACCTAAGAAACCGGTGGGCCAGGCCGAAACAGGTGCTTCTTTTTCTCTAGCTGGGCTCTGTGGTCTGGCTCTTCCACTTCATGGAGCCTTGGGGCCATGATGGTGACTGAAGCTTAAATGGAGAGCTCTGTGGTGTCCTCTTTTAAAAAAAAAACAAAAACAAAAACCTTTTTAAATATTTTATTGCAGTAACTTGTTTTTATAAACTAAAATGAACTCATATGTGTAGATTCCCCATTCCTCAGATATGTGTCAGCATACCAGCCCAACACCACATCACCAGGTGTTCACCATTTTCCAGTGGAACCCCACCATGTGGTATTTTCTTGCTGGTGTCTTCCATCTCTGTGGTTTGTTTCTCTTCCACAGGACTGAATGTGTCAGGACCCAGGGTACACGGTGTTTTGTTTTATTTTCCATTAATATTTCACTGCTCCCCGCCATTCCACCCTACCCCCAACACACATACACCACACACATATCTCCTGCAGTATTTTCACCCTGGACAATACAGGAAATAACTTGTCCCTTGCCACGGCAGAAAGCCAAGGACTTCCAGAGACTCCCAGAAAACTAACACAGTTAAGTGTCACTTTTGCTCATGTATCTTCCTCACCTCCCATGCTGTCTCAAAGCTCAGCAGATGGTCCATTGAGGCAGAGAAAGAGTGTGTGATTAGTAGAACTATCTGTGTCTGAACATTTCTTTTCTCTCTGAAACTATAGCCCTACTGAACCCTGCTCAGGCTGTAGCTCTTGCTGTCAGATATGCATCCAAGAAGACAGGTGGCAGCTCCAAAAACCTTGGTGGGAAGTCTCCAGGCAAACACTACGGCATCAAGAAAATGGAAGGTGAGGGGCTGCCTTGGCTCCCATTTCCCAGGTGTACCCTACCCTGCTGCCCCTGGTTACTTTGAAGAGCAGGAAAACCACTCAAGCGCCTGGTCCTGTGACCTCTGCTTACTCAGCAGTCTTTGGCTCTGGGGGCAGCAGTGGGCTGGGGTATCTGAAGAAAAGCAGATAGGTGTCAACCTTGACTATCAGCTGGAGAGGAGGCCACTGGGTGGGGCCAGGGCTGCTTGTGTTGAACCATCTGGGAGGCGGTTTTATCCAGGGGCACGATTAAAGGTTGGTGTATTGTGTTGGACCAGGAAAATGAGGGTGGTTATGTGTTCTTAGCAGTTTGCTGTGTTACCCCAGTCTCTGGGGCACAGACTCATTACCCTTGGGGACCTCTCTCCTAGGTCACTATGTTCATGCTGGCAACATCATTGCGACTCAGCGCCATTTCCGCTGGCACCCGGGCGCCCATGTGAGTTGCTTTGTGGCCCTGCCCCCTTTTTCTTTTGTAGGACCACCTCTCCATGGCTTATAAGTACAGTAATAATAAGTTGTATTTATCAAGTGCCTGTCAAATGCCAACCAGTGTGCTGATTCCTGGGCCTCCATTATCTCATTTCATCCTTACCCCATCCCTGGGAGGTAGGTTGGTAGGTACCAGCTCCTTTCTATAGGTAAGATGCCAGACACTTAGTAGAAAGCCCCAGGTGACAGCTGGGATTTGACCCAGGCCCGCCTGACTCCTGCCCGCAGTGTTGCCTTGCTAAAGCGTTCTCCTTTCTCACCCTCCGTTTTGTGGGGAGATGCATAGTGATTTAAAATATCTTGTGAATCTTGAAAAATGAATTTGTATTCATTTTCCTTACTTCTAAGAATCTGTCCTTTGCATAAAATTATTTGTTGACTGCAAGATAGCTTGAATTTAATAAAATAGAAGTAAGTGTGTGCACCAGAAATGAGGTCCATTTCAGACAGGGATTCCAGCTTCAGTGAGCTGGAATTCATTTCCGAGGTAGGACAGTTCTTGTCAGCATACATCTACATTCTGCTCTTCATGTTATATTGTGTTAGCTTAGTTTCCTTTGTAATCAATCCCCTACCCACCTCTTTTAGACAGTTTTAATAAGCACAGACTGACAGTAACCTATAAATATTTTTAAAATGTTTGTATGTGAATTGATTGTATCTGTAGTAGCTTTATCTTTTAGAATTGAGACATTGGATATGTGGCTATGTTAACTCTGGGGATTTGCTTAAATAATGACATCATTAATAAAAACATGCTAGGTAGTATTCTAAAGTCTTTATATTATTAACTCATAATCCTTCAAAAAAGTAAGTATTCTATTTCACAGGTGAAAAACCAGTGAAGTGAATTACCCAGATCATACAATAGCAAGTAGTAGTGCTGGGATTTGAGTCCAGCCAGCACCTTAGCTCCAGAGCCCATTGTTTTAATCAGAGAAATGCTGATTAATGTTGGACTACCTGGGTAAAAATTGCCACACATTCAATCTCAACTTCTAAAAGAAATAAAGCAAAAATATATACAGTTAAACCATATAATTTGCTTAATATCTTTGCTTGTATTGTTTAAAAGAACAAGATTAGCAATAGTATTTACATTCACAAGGTGAGAATTAAATGAATTATAGGTATAAAATGACTTGGAAAAGCACTTACCATGATAAGCCCTTGGTGTTAGCTGGTGGCATCATCATCATTATTATTTTATTAGCAAACACATTATCCATGTAGCTTTTTTCTATACTTTCCATAGAGCCCAAGCTTTGCGTAGATCACTATGTAGATTAAAATGTACATCAAAGTAGTGTTTAATATGACAACTCCAGTATTTTCTAAGTCTTACGTGAAACCAGCTCCCAGTGGGTAGTGATCAGGGGAATTTTCCGGAGTCTGTGATTTGTACAGATCTGACTGGCGTGGCTTCTGGCCATTTGCACAGACGTGGGTCCAGGTGTCAGCCCTCGGGGACTGAGTAACCACCAGGATTGGCTGTTGGAGTTTCCTTTTACCTCCTCTGTCGCAAAGTCAGTATAAAGAAGTAGAAGTCAAAGACATGCCAGGCCGTTGGAATGGGAACGGGGCTTTCTGAACCTTCAGCTTCATCCCCAAGCCTGTAATAAGTCTGTCCTGAAGACTGGGGATGGGCCGTATGACTTGCAGTCACTGAGCAGGCCCGTGTGTTGCAGGTGGGGCTGGGGAAGAAGAAGCGTCTGTACGCACTGGAGGAGGGGACAGTCCGCTTCACTAAGGAGGCCTACGTGCCCAACCCCAGCAACCTGGAGGCCGTGAGTCTGGTTGCCAGGCTGCCCAAGCGTGCTGTGCTCTACAAGACCTTTGTCCACGTGGTTCCAGCCAAGCCTGAAGGCACCTTCAAACTGGTAGCTATGCTTTGAGCTACTGGTCGAGGCCATCAGACAGAAACTGGAGCCCAGCTGACGAGAGAGAGGACACTAGAAGCCAGAGGTTGAGGTGACGACAAAGCCTCCCAGGGAAGAAGTCTGCGTGATGGTGGCTGCAGAAGACTGTGAAGCGACTGGCTGGGAAACCCTTTGGGAGACCTGACTTGGGGTCAGAAATAAAGTTAGTTGGAGTCGTAAGTGTGTTATTTGGGGAAAACCTGGACGGAGCTGCTTACTGTTTTCTTGAATGCGCACAGGGGAAATTTCAAAGCAGGAAATGAGAAAAGGGGACTTTGCTTTAAGGAGGGGGTAAAGCTCCACAGGGGAAGGAGGGGAATTTGTGGTTGAGGGTGTCCTGCTGTCCCCCTCCTGGATCCCACAGAAGTCTGGGCCCTGGTAGTAGTGGGTAGGAGGAGCCTGTAGAATATGGTCATATTCCTCTCCTGGGACATGTAGAGGGAGCAAGCCACATGGTAGACCGCTTCCTGACTCTGTGGGTCCAGGGCAGAGAGGCACCGTCTGCCCAGAAATAATACCAAGGCCGTTTGAATGATGAGGCAGAAGGTGTGACAAGTGGACTCATGCCCCCCTCCCAGGACACACCAAGTTCACACTTTTCTGGTTCTTGGTTTAATATCACTGTAAATCACAAAGAATCTGGCTGCAGGAATACTCAGTGGAGGCCGAGAGTGGGCGGGGAGCAGGCCTTCGGTGTCAACCCAGCCCAGGCCCTTTAGAGGCTTGGCTGGGAGTGGGAAGGCCAGGACGGAAGTCTCAGCTGATGGCCTTCCTGGCAGGTGGAGGTAGACAGTATTGGCTGCAGCCCCAGTGAGGGGCTTGGAGAGTCCAGGGGCTTCTTTCCAAAGTGTCTGCCCTGAAGGCTGCAGCTCCAGGGATTGAGGGTAGAGAAGCCTCCCAGTTCTGGGGTTATTTGAGCTTGCTCTCTTGTTCTCTCAGGGCACAAGCCCAGCTGCCCCGCAGCCTGTAGATCCATGGCAGAGGTAACCTGGTGTTGGTTTAGATTCACTTCCTTCCCGTGGAGTCCCATGCATTAAGGCCCAGGTGATTGGTCAGTGTTTCTTCACAGACTCTGCCCTGTCCCTGCCCATCCCCTGGAGAAGCGGGAAGGGGCAGAATGGAGAAGGCTGTTCCCATCTTCACGGTGGTATTTCCCTGAGCAGGGCTGGTGGCTGCTTCCTGGGGCAGGTGAGCAGAGCCAGGGTTGGGTGGTGGTATAGGCAGTGACTTTAGGGCCTCCTCACAGCTTGGTGGCAGCTGGAGGGTAGGAGAGCAAAGGCATAAACCATTCCCTGACACCATCTCCCCCTGCCTCTCCCCATCCTTTCACTGCTGCTTTCTGTCTCTTCTCCCCAGCGATGGCCTTCCTAGAAACAAATAGAGACCTGGAGCTGGTGGCTCCTAGATGCCTAGAAGTTGGTGGCTTTTGTGGAAGCCCGCCATCCTTCCTCTACCCAGAGAGGCACAGTGGGGTCTCTACCAAATCCTGGGGCTCGCCCTTAGTGGCCCTTTCCTTATCCTGGCTGAAGGTCTCCATGGGACATTGTATGAAACAGTAATGAGAGAAAAGCTATTTTCCAGCCACCAGCTGGGAGAGCTGAACACTCACCTCTGCAGGCCCAGAGCCTGAAGCGCTGTGTGATCAGCTGGTGGGCGTGCTGCTGCCGGTCCTTTTTCCAAATGCTGTCGCTGCTGGGCAGCTGGTTGCTGCTGGGCAGTCCCACACAGAGTATCTTAGCCCCCTGGGGATAGCCCTGTGACCAAGAAGAGCAAAGGGAGCCAGGCAGATGCACACACAGGGCTCCAGCCTCCACCTGGACCCTCTTCCCTGGGGTGAGCTCAGATCAGGGCCCGACACACTCCTCTTCAAGAAGTCTCCACCACTCACGTCCCCGAGCCACACGAGGCCTCTGCACTTACCTGCCCCCCAGGTCCCTGGGTCCTTTCTCACCTATATCTCCCGGGACTCCTGACACCTTTCCATTGCCTGACCTTCGGGGTGTCCCCTGGTGCCGAAGTTGGGGGTGGGGCAGTCCTGGGGATTGTGAAGGATGACAGGTGAAGATCAGCATTTAGGGTCAGTGAACAGAGCCCAAACCCTTTCTTGTGCCCATGTCCCTCCCCATCCCATTCATTTTCTCCAGCAAGTCCAAGTTCAGACTTGTACCCAGGTGTAAGGGATTTCTCTCCTTTCTGCCCACTGGCTCCTTCTTTCTGGCAGCCGGCTCTGATGACCCTCCTGTGCTCACATTCTCTGCCTGGTGCCTGGAATTGGGAGGTCAGAGCCTAGGGAGGCTGCACATCAGACTTCTGTGCCCAGGATCCCATATGGTGACTGACAGTTCTGTTGTCACCACCTGGCCCCTCCCAGAAAGTCAGGGCTCAGGGCTTTCCCCTGGAAGAGGGAAAGGGTGGGCCTCCAGTTGCTTGGAGAGCTGAGGAAAGATCATTATCTTCACAAACAGCTCCCTTTAACAGGTCCGTCAACAGGCCAGGGAAGAGGCTGCCAGGATGGATTAACCCTTTCACTGACCCCGTCCTTAATTTCAGAGTCCATACAATAGATTCCAAAGGCCTTCGTGCTGAATAGGTTGGCTTCTTGTTGGCCAGAGAGCAGGTGCCCTCCTGCTGGGATTGGGGTGGAGAGAGCTGAAGGGAAGGGGTTGGGATGGGATGCTTACGGATTGGCTGGGGCTCCGGAAGAAGTGGCAGGAGCAAAGCACTTGGCAGCACTGGGGCCCACGCTGGTACAGCAGCAGCAGCAGCAGCAGCAGGGTGGCCGTGATAAACATCAGGGATGAAACCACCACCCCCGAAGGCACAGTCAGGGGTGCAGCCTGGACCAGAAGGCCCACCCCAATTCCCAGACTGGAGCCTGGGTAGGCGTGACTGGCTAACTATCCGCTGACACACAGGGAGACAGGTGCTGACGGGCCCCTCTCAGACTGGCCAAATCCCTGTGCAGATTGGTGAGGAAGAGCAGTAGCCTTTGCCTCTCTTTCTGCAGGCCCGGGAAGGAATGATGTGGGTAAGGGAGTTTACAGTTTGGGGAGGGGAAAGAATCTGTTGCAGGCACAGACACCCTTAGAAACCGAGGCTCTGCAGAGATGGGAGGACCCAGAGCCTGAACTTCTGCAGTCTTAGACAGTGGCCTCATGAGTCTGGCACCAACAGGAAAGGGACCGTAGGAATATCATACACAGCCTTCTTCCCAAGTGGCCTGCTCTGGGTGACCCGATAGAGGAAGAGGCTGGACTTCCTTTCAGCCAATGTTGAGGGACCCAGGATGCACATGCCCCCTTCTGGGACTCAGGGCAGCAGGAGATACTCACTGGTGGCCACAATGATGGCCAGGAGGCTGTTGTCCATGGTGATCTCTGCACATGGAGCAGCAGTGGCCGAGGGTGCCCAGAAAGGGTCTTGGCGTTGAGGACAGCCAGCAGGGCCACAGGACTGACTCCTCACATACATGCCACACCCTCACCCAGAAACCATGACTCAGGAGCAGCTTCATTCAGAGCCAGGGTAACTGAGTTCTCCAGATTCTAGGCCCGGTCAGTACCAGGCCATGACCTCGTGTCCCCTAGTGGCTCTCCACTCTGCAAGCCTGGCAGCCAAGGGTCCCTCTTCAGCCTTCAGAAGGGGTTGGAGGCAGCAGGCTCCTCTGCAGCCAGTCAGGCCGGGGAGCCCACATCTCTGCACGTCTCAGTCCCAGATCCCCTCCCAGCCAGCCCTGCCCCGCTTCACTTCCCATCGGCCCTGGTAACTGGACTCCAGACGCCAGTTGGCTGTCCTTCGGTCCTGGCTCCTTCCTCGATGGAACTGAGACATCCCTGGTTGCCCTGGGAAGCGGGCACACAAGCCACAGAATCCAAAAGCCTCTGCTCAGGCTCTCCCTTCTCCCTTCCAAAGTAATTACAGCTCTGGGGGTTAGCTTTCCCCCACTCCCATCCCATATCCTGCCTGGCTGCAATCCTGCAATCCTGATCTTGACTCCAGGGGCACAGCCAGGGGAGAGTTTCAAAGAAGCCACAAAAAGTCCAAGCCTCCAACTTGAGTTGACCCTTCAGACAAGTGGCAGGTGGTGGATGTTGTCAGCCAGGAGGTTGGGCAGAGAAACTGCACTCATACTTGCCTCATGACAGAGGCCCTCCCCAAGCCTGCCTACTGAACCCAGAGTCTGGAGCCTGCCCGGTGGTCCACGGGGAACCACAGAGCTAGTGCCCCGCGAGCAATGGGGTGGGTGGAGAAGGCCCCGACAGCAGCTAGAATTGCCTGGGGGAACTTTGAGCCCAGACTGTAGCTGGACTGCAGATCACACCAGTGAACTCAGGATGACAATCCACTGGGACAGGTGACAGGAGTGACTAGGACCCAGGTGTTAAGGTGAAGCGGCAGCAGCTGAAAGAAAGCACCTGTCCCACCTTAAACACAACACACCAGACTTAGAAACTGTTGGGCTCGGCGCCCAGGAGCAGAGCCACAGCCCAGATTAAACCGACAGGCTGTGTTAGAGTCCTGAGTCAGCAGACTGAATGTCCTGATATTTACTACCTGTGCTGAATATGCTGACCCACGTTAATAATTTTCTTCTATTGACTTGACTCAAAAAAGAAAAAAGCCCACTCAAGAACCAGAGTAGAATTTCAGATATTCACAAAAAGGGAGCCGAAATAAATCTTCTTAGCCCCTGAACCCAGACTGCTTCCACGGAGTTCTTGCTGTCAGCGCCTCCCTGATGACCTGCCCTTAGAAGAGCGGAATGTAGTGACAGGCCTATAGCCTGCTGCCACCACCGAAGAGCTATGACTTTGGGCTCACGTCTAGCCTCATTTCCTGATATGCTATGGGGAGCTAATGAAAGTGGCTGCCTCACAGCATTGTGAGGACAAGAGGATTAAATGAGACAGCAGAGTCCAGGGGCTACACAAACCCAAACTCCAGCACTGTTACCAGAGGTCTGGTAACGAGGAAAGCCCGCCACGTGGCAGGAGTGGAGCCCTCGTCCCCAAGCAGAGCTGATCAGACCTCTCTCTGGCTGAGGGGCATTTTAAAGGTCTGCGAGCCCTTTCCCCTCGTTCCCAACCAAGTGGCACGCAGATTCCTGGCTGACAAAGGCAGGAGATCCAGCAGTGAGAGGACTTGACAAGAGGGAAGGCGGACAAACTTCTCAGGGCCCCCAGTCACTGCGGGACAATGAGGAAGCCTCGGAGCCTGTTCACCCCTCAGAAGAAGAGCAAGCTGGATTAGATGGGTCTGTGCTCCCTCGGGCTCTTGGGTAGCTTCTGAACTATTCCCACTCTGCGAATGAGACCTTCGCCCTCTCATGGCGGCCACAGTACCTGCCAGGCCTTTTAGGAGTAGGCCCAACTGTGCTGTGCCCCGACGCCCAGGAGGAAAAACACAGAGGGCCAGCTTTGAGAGAGAGATATATTTCTTCTGTTGCATATTTCAGACTTGACACTGTGCTTCAGGCACAATGCTGCTCCAGGTTTTTTTCTGAGAGCCCTGACAGAATCTTCTTTCCGCTCTGCTCACAGGGCCTGTACCCCAGCACGGGAGCCTAGGCCCTGCTTGCAGTTCTGGGTACCGGGGAGACTGCATCAGTCTCAGTAGGCCCTGGTGTCCTGCCTTTCCCATCAAGAGGCAGTGGGTGCTGGCCAGTTCTCGAGCCAGCTGTACCCCATCTTCTACGGCCCCCGGCGTAAGAGGAGAGGCCAGCTGCTAGAGTCCAGCTCTGCAGAGCTCCCCCAACCACAGTTCCTGGGCCCTGAGCCTGGCACGGCACCTGCACCCCTGCAGAGCCTCAGGCGTAGTACCACAGGCCCAAGGTGGGGACGAGGCTCTGGAGAGCGCAGCAGGCCCAGCCGCCTCGAGAGCGAGAGCAGATGGGCTCATCAGGCCCCTGCTCCCCAGGGCCCTGGCCCACTTCCTGAGGCTGCTCTGAGCCCTATTGCACATCTTTTGTTCCAGTTCCTCCCCCCACAACACATTTTCCTTTAAAAAACAAAAACAAAAAACTAGAGGGGTCGGTGAGCAAGAGCGGGGTGTGGAATGTTGGAGCCCTTCTCCCCACCTTCCTGCCAACCCTCTGGTCCCCAGCAGGCCGCGGGCAGTAGTCGTACAACGCCCGCCTTCCCTGCTGTCTGTGGGTTCTTAGTGGCTGACACGGCGTCTGCCTGGGCCTCTGGTCTTGCCTGTGGGGGACACCCCTCCATAGTCTGTAAGGTGCAATTCCCCGGTCTCCCGAGGTGTTGGCTGGGGCCCTGCTACCTGAGTCGCCCGTCTTCTTTGACAGGCCCCAGCTCCGATTTGGGGTCGGGGGAGAGAGAGCTCCAGCTTGTCAGTCTGCAGAGCTCCAGGGAGAGGCAGGCAGAGGGGCCCATGGAACATAGTCCGGCCACAGACCAGAAGCCGCTCAGTTCCCCATCTGTCCAGGCCTCGAGCGCCGGGCCTGTGAGTTCCGCGTGCCGCCGGGCGGCCTCCTCTGCCGGCTCTGGCTGAGGCAGGTTCAGGATGCCGCTCAGGCCCTGGAAACTCTGCTCCATATACTCGTTGTGGGGTGGCCCGGCGTGCAGCCAGCTGGCATCATCTGGGGGTGCAAAGCAGGCAGTGACCCTGGGTGTCAGGTCTGGACACCCCAGTTCCTGCCCCATGCTACCACTGAGTGATCTTGTGCAAACCCATAGAACTTTCTATGCCTGTGAAACTCAGTAATCCTTGACTTCCCAACTTGAAGATTTAAGTAAAAGAAGGAGCTCAAAGCACTTTAGAAAATAAGGCTGCTTTCCAGGAATGGTCTGGCTTGAGTCACCCGAACCCTTCTCAGCTACCTCAGAGGTCCCCAGAGCTGAAGATGCCTGGTACTCAGGTCCCCCAGTTGTGGGGCCCTGCTTGCTTTGCCAGCCTTCCTTTCTGCCTCCTGCTTTCCCCACACTCTGTTCCTCTCAAGCACAGCCCCCTGCCAACTCCATTCCCTCGCGGAGGATACCCTTCTCTATCTATAAACATGGAAATCATTCCCTAAGACTCCTCGCTTCCCTTACCTCCTGTGCCAGGCTGTGAGTTCTGGACAGCAGGGCAGCCTGCCTGTCTGCTCTGGATGGGCCACAGCACCCCCTCACCCCAGCACCCCGTCCTCCACCGCACTGCCCCTGCTCTGACCCGTCCTCTCATGATAGGATGTAGCTGGAGGAAGGAAAGACACCTACTGAGCACCTCCTGCAGACATGGTACTTTTCCCACATACTCTTTCTGCATGTCACCCGGGGACAGTTACTTGTTAGAGGCCCTCTGAACCTAAGCCTGTGTTCAGCCCACTCCCTCAGTCTCAGCTAAGTGGGGTAGACGACCAAGTGACCCTGTCCACCCAGTCCCACATGGATTGGGACAGAAAATCAGGTTTGCTGTCCAAATAATGTGGAGTTTAGGGACCTATAGGCCTTTGTTGGTCCCTATTGCCCTGAGTGGCCATTTGTCATGTAGCAAGAAGCCAGAGACTGGGGCAGACAGAGGACAGGAGAAGGGACAAGATACCCCCTGAGACAGAGAAAGCACCTCCAGTTCCCATTGAGACCTGGGACATTTTCTGGGTTCTCTGGGGAAGAACCAGCATTTTCCCAATAATTCCTCCCTTTTTACTTAAATTGATGTGAATAGACTTGTGTTCCACACACCCAGGAAGTCTCCAATAGTTATTACTCCTACTTCACATGCGACAAGACTGAGGCTCAGGTCAAGGATAAAAGACCAATCACACTGTCACTGTGTTCCAAAGTCCTGTCTGCCTGGCTCCAAAGTTTCCCTTTCTGCCACACCTCAGACAGCGGGTGCTCAGGGCTAGCCCTCTTCCCCAACTCTCGGGGTGGGCGTCAGCTCTGACCATCAGATTCTTGGGGCCAGCTGCCTGGTGAATCCTATTCTGTAGGCTTTGAAGCATCATGTGGGACCCAGACCCTTACCTTTCCTGAGAGGTAGTTTGCGGTTGAAGGTCAGAGGCAACACGAGGAAGCGGGTTTCACCCAGGGGTTCCCAGAACTGAAGCAGTCGAACAGTCCAGGCCCCTGGTCGCAGGGGCCGACTCAGAGGGGGCTTGTACTGTGTGACCTCAGTCTCTGTGTCCACTGCGATGTCGTAAGATGTGGCCACCACATAGGTGGGGTCGATCCACACCACAGTGACTGTGAGGTTGAGGCCCCGGGCCCAGCGCTGCACGGCCACGGGCTCATCCAGCGGCCCCAGCAATCCTCCAAAGTTCCGGAAAAGACGCTCTTTGGGGTCCCACTCAGTGCCAACCTGTAGGGAGGGAGGCAGCTGGGCAGGAGCCTGGGGAAGAGTCTTCTCTCTACTCTGATGCTGCCGCTAAATCACTGTGTGACCCTGGGCCAATCTCTTCTTTCTGGGCCTGTTTCCCCATCTGAAGAATGAAGGGGTTGGACTAGATCTTTAACATCTTCCCAGTTATGGTCTGTTGGAGGCTCCTGTTCTGGGCTGCTCAACGTGAGGCTCGAATCCATGACCAGGGATGATCCCCAGTGGAGCCAAGGCCTCCGAGAAAGAGACCCCGGAGACACTTACAAGCCTGACTCCATGGGGCAGCCAAGCTCCTCTAGAAGAGAGTTCAGAAGACGAGGCTTTTTTTGTAGAGGAACCATAGTCCCCCACTGTCTTTTGAGCAGCCTTTGGGGGGTCCCCTCAACGTGTGTGTGCTGGGGTGATACAGGCATTGCCAAGGCTGCTGATGAGCCCATGGGCCCAGTCCTTAGCCCCCCCAGGGTATCTGTCCTCTCCCCCTACCCTGAGTGGTGCCGGGGGTCAGGAGAAAGCAAGGGGAGGACCTGTCCCACCTCCAAACTCTGGAGCCGGCTGGCCTGGTCACTGCGCTCCAACAGCTTCAGCGACCCCTGGGGCATCAGCCACATCTCAAGCGTCTCTGCCGGCCCCTGGGCTGAGGGCTGCACCTCCTGCGTCACCAGGTAGCCCTGGAAATGGTCGTCATAGAAATACAGGTGCACGCTGGACGGCAAGCCCCTGGGCTCAAACCTAAGAAGGTTCCAGCAGGGAGAAATGGAGATGCCGTCAGCATACCCAGCTTGGCCTGGAGTCCCAGGGAGGGGCTCTGGGGAGTCCCATTCCGAGGCACTTCCTTGGTCCCAAGTCTCATTCCCACAGCACCTGTGTCTGGCTCTGGCCTTGTTTTACTTGCATGTCTCCCTGCCTTTGGGGTCTGTAGGGGTCCTCCCTGGGGGCAGGGGCTGGCTCTTTCTGATTGGCCTCCCAGGAGAGCACTACACCTGAGGGCCTGCAGAATGTCAGAAGGAAGCCTCACCTGCAGAGCGGGGAGGCCCTCGGAGGCGAGGTGGTGGCAGCATGGCGCAGGCTGAGGCGCGCGAAGGCCGTGTAAGCAGTGAGCATGACGTCACTGAGTCCACTGGGCCCATCGGCTGCGTCATAGGTGTTCTCCCAGTAGGACTTGAGGGCAGGTGTGCCCGGGGGAAAGCTGCCATACAGATGCAAGTCCAGGATTTCCAGTACCTCCTGGTTCACGGTCGACTCGAACTTCCGGGCAAAGAAGGTGGGTCTGGAGACTTGCTGCAGTGGGACAAGAGGGTAATGGGGTCTGGAGGGGCAGAGAACAGGGGCCCTCCCAGCCTGGCCAGAGTCCACCCCTGGGGCCTCTCCTGCTGCTACGGTCGCCCCGGACACGCCAGGGCTGTTCCAGGTGAAGGCCCCGCAGATGCTCTGATGGAGCCCACCCCGAATTCTTTCCTGTTCTCCCCTCCAGCGTCACTGAGCTCTTCCTGACACACATCCCTAAATGCTGAAGGTGCAACGCCTGGACCTGCCCCACTGGTAGATGGCGTATGACTCCCTGCTGCCAAACACCCCCTCCCCAACGCAGCCACCACTGCTTCGTCATGGCGACAACATCGAAGATGTCCTCTCAGCCTGCAGCCTTTCCAACGTGGAAAGCCAGGGTGACAAGCTGTGGGGCTGCCCCCGCGAGGGGCAGAGCTGGGGTCCTGGAAGCACCTGCAGCCGTAGGAAGTCCTGCGGCTTGAAGTCGTTGGGGGAGCAGCCGCACCAGTCCACGATGTGCTTGTACTGGCACTTACAGCCTAGCTTGCGGTTCCAGTTGGTGACGCGCAGGTTGTTGTCCACGAGGGTCTCGCAGGCTGGGCTGTTCTCCAGCACCGTGTGGAAGAAGGACTGTGGCGGCAGGGCAGGGTGGAGGGTGAGCCCTGGGCACCCGCCATGCCCTCCCTGGCCCCACGAGGGCCCGGAGACCCACCTCGGCCGGGAGCAGTGTGTATGTGTAGAACTGGCGGAGCTGGGCCACGAGTGGGTCGTCCGTGTACACCACATACTCCACGAAGCGGCGCGTCAGCACAAACCAGTCAGAGCCGCCGTCCACCACAATGCCTGCCGGGATCTGCCGCTCGCCCAGGCGCCACATGTGTGAGTCGCACTCGTGGAAGAGCCGGTCCAGGCCCTGCTTCTTGATGAACCTGTGGGTGACGGATGTGCTGTGGCCAAGCGCCCTACGGGCTGGAGCCAAGACCCTCCTTTGTGTCTGGGAACCAGCACTCTCTAAGCGGAGATTGTTTGGGGACCCTGTGTCCTGGGGCTGGGGCCAAAGAGCCCCCCGCCTCATGTATGAGGGTAGAACCTCGCCCCCACTGCCTCACCTGGAGTTGTCCCGGCCATGTGACTTGAGGAAATTCTTGTCCCGGTTCTTAGACAGGAAAGCCACCAGCTCCTCGTTGGTCCTGGAGAGGGAACGGGTTGTGGGTAGCATGCGTGAGGGCGGCCCAGAGCTTTCCTTCCCCTGCAGAGCGGTCAGGCCACAAGCCTTATACCTGGTTACAGCTCTGAGGTCCCAAGGAAGACTCCATCTTCCCTCCACACCTGGCTGTCTGACCCAATACCCCAGGCACAGACCCGGGCTCCTCCTCAGCCCATCTCTTGTCACTCTCAATCCTCAGATCACCTCTCACCAGCCACTTCCCTAAAACATGGCTGCGGCCAAGGGACCGTGTCTGGGCGGTGCGGACCCCAGCGTGAGGCCGGAGGCAGCGAAGGGTCATAGGGATGCTCCAGCCACAAGTGCCCAGAAGGACCCTCCCATCTGGAGGGCTCGGAGTACAGCCCACACCTGGTTGGGTAGTCAGTGGCACTGAGGTTGATGAAGAAGTCCCAGGCCCAGCCGGGCACCCCCAGCAGGTCCTGCATGCTCCGCAGGTACATCCTCAGCAGGCTGGCCCCGCCCCAGATGGTGACCATGCGCCAGGGTGTCACCTGCATGTTGTCATACTGCTGGGCCAATGCCACCACCTCCCGGTGCAGGTAGTTAGAGCGCTGTGGGGTGGGGAGACACTCAGTAGTCATAACTGGACCCCCAGCATTACAGCACACCCTCCTCCCCGCAACAGCACAAGTGACAGGGCAGGGCTCCAGCCATGTCACCGTGCTGGCTATGCCCCTATCCTAGGCCATCTCCGGGCCACCCAAGCAGGTCAGAGACCCTGGTTGTGGTCTTCTGGGTCTCTGCTCTGCGCAGCCAGGTGCCCTTGGTCTGCCCCCTCGGTACCTTATCCACGTGGATGTAGAAGAAGTGCCGCTTGTGGTAGACGGCCTTGAGAAGGCGCTTCAGCTGGCGGATGGCACGGCCATGAACCACCAGCATGTAGGCAATGCTGACTGGGGGACCATCCACTGGCTGCTGGGCCCAGCTCTCGTCCCACTGGATGCCGGGACTCATCTTCCCTGGGGGCAGAGGACGGGGCTTTGATGAGGCCGTGCCCCAGGTCACAAAAGGAGGTGAGGTGGGAAGATGGGCCGCCTGCCTTCCCCAGGAAGAACCCTAGTCTTGAGCGACACTACTGGGCCCAGTTCTACCCCTGCCACTTAGCGCATGGCGCTCCAACTTGGGCAAAGGGCGGGGGCCTCTCTAAGCTTCATCTTTGAGAAATGGGGCTGAGGACCCACCATGCCACACCCTAGGGCTGCCTGCACCCTCCCCTGCCTTCTCTTACCAGCCAGCTGGCAGTGCCGGGGCACGGACTTGGGCATGAGGTTCCCGGCCTGGTGCAAGCACACCACGTTGGCAATCTCCTGTTGGCACTGCTTGGAGCTGGCCCGGGCCAGTGCAGACAGCGCGTCCTTGCCCATGATCTCACACTTGGGGGTGAAGCCATTGTCCGTGGGCTGAGGGGCGCCCTCCACACTCCCTGTGTCTCCATGTGGGGGGAAGCCAGCTGCCCCTACCAGCGCCTCCCCGGCTGCTGCCCCACTCAGGTTCTGGCGGCCAGGGGCCTCCGGGGGTGGGGCAGGTGGGACCCGCCGGCTGGCCCTGTGCCGGCTGGTTATTGCCCGCACCACCTTGGCCACGGGCACGCCCGGGCTCTCAGCACGGCCTCGCCAGCGCCCATGCTTTCTGCCCGCACTGCCCCGCCGCCCTGCAGAGCTATCTGTGTCCTTGGAGCCCTCGCTGGGGTCCAGCGGCCGTGGCTTCCGCTGTCTTCCTTTCTGCAAAAAACACGTAGACACAGGTCACGGGACAGGCACTGCCCTACACCTTTAGCCCCCGCTGGCCTGGGGCAGTGCTCCCCTGTGCCGAGAAGAGCTTTGTTCCCCTGGGGAACCTGCTCAGACAGCACTTCTGCTGGGAGGCCTCCCTGACCAGCAGCAGGGAAGTGGTGTCCTCCCTGCTCACAGCACCACGTCCCACACCACGCAGACCACAGGGCACTGCGTCTCTACTGTGCTTTGGACTCAAATGCCACTTTCTTTTTCCGGACGTGAAAGTGATTGTCCACGTATGCTCTAAAAGTAATGGAGACCCTGCAGAGGACACAGCAATGTCCACGCAGCCCCCACCAGGCCAGGTTGGGAGGAAACGATGTTCTAGAAGGAGAAGTGCTCTGCCTACAAACATATTTCCCCACCGGCATGGGGCGGAGGGAGGTGAAGCCTGAGTGCCTGGTCTTGGTGATCTTGGCTGAGTTCTCTAGCAAACTCTGCGAGATTCACAGAGAGGGGAGACAGCAGCAGGAGTCAGCAGGCAAAGTCCTCAGAGCCTTGCACAGCTGGTAGGAAAGTTGGATGCACACAGCTGGAGGCTGACCACTAGAGGCTTCTTGAGACAGGTTCTCAAAGGGAAGCACGCCTCCTGCTGTCACACCCTGTCCCAGGTTTCTGCTGCCCCTTCTGAATTCAGGCACTTCCCTAGACAGCCTGGTCACACTTGAATTTGTGCACATTCACCCTCTCTTCACCTCTCCCTGTCCCCTCCCTGTCTCTCGGATGGCCTTGCACGACCAAATCCATCCATCCTTCAAGATACAGTTCCAAGGTGCGCCCTGGTGGCCACCGGGCATAGTCCACACACATCCCAAGAACCCGGGTTTGAGACTCAGAGGTCAGGGGAACAACCAAGATGAACAACTAAATAAAAATGCTTCTTCTTCCTCTCTCTTCCTGCCTGCCTGCCTCTGCTCGCATTCATTCCTTCTAGTACCTTTCCAAAAAAAAAAAGAAAACATAAAAGGATCCAGTTTCAAATCCCTTCCAATGAAGCCACCTCGTTCACCCCAGACAGACATTCCTCTAGCAGACAGTGAGCCCTTGGAGGAACATCCGAGGCTGTAGCTGGCACACAGGGGTGCCCAGTTGATGGATGAGATGGAAGGGGTGGAGGGATAAGCAGCACAGTGTGAGTGCCCTGGAGTCACCAGGGCTCAGAACCTAGCTCTGCCACTTCCCCAGTTCCCTGTCTTCCCTGAGCTGCTCCCTCAGCTGTGAAATACAGCAGGAGGAGCGCATCCAATGAGACAGAGCGCGCGACAATGCAGTGAGGACCAGCCGTCTCCACCAGTTGTCCTGTCCTCTCCTGTAAACCCACACCCACGCCTGACCCTCCACGAGTGCCATGTGGTCTTTGATTACCTGGCCTTTCAGCAACGTAACTCACCGCTTCACTTCCACTCCTTGAAAGGGTCCTGCCCATTTGCTTCCCAGACCCTCCTGCTGTTCCCTCAGCCTCCTGGCCACGCTGATCAGTGTTCCTGGCTGAGCTCTCCTTACCTCCCAAGCTTACCCTGGGGGCTTTCATGGTCCTAGCTTCCTGGGTGACTTCACTGGCTTGGACTGCTCCCTGGATGCTTCAGGTGGTTCATGGCCAGTCTCCCTGACACCTCCTCAGAGCTTGAGACTTTCAATCCCGCAAGTCCAAAAGTGAAGTCTGCTCTTCTTCCCCAGCCTGCTCCTACTTCTCTCTTCCTATCTCAGTTAATGATGACCCCATCCTTCAAGTCTGCTCAGGCCAAAACCCTTTGGGAGTCATCTTTGTCTTGTTTCCCTCCCCCGCCATCACAGGTCCTGTTGGGGCTCTCTCCAAAGATACTCCAATGGGATCGAGTCTTAATACCTCTGTCTCTAGCACCCCTGCCCAATTCCTCATCTCCCACTCCCACTCTGCTATGTGGGAATCATCACTTCTTACCACCACAGTCGGGTTCATGTTAACACAAGCGTCACTCACCTCTCATCTGCCCGTGACTTCCGCTCTGAGCATGAAATTCTGTCTACGCAGCCAATGTGTCTGCAGCCTTTTCTGACCATGTCTACTAACCTGTGCCCACTCCCTCAGCCACAATGGTCTCCCTGGTGTCCTTCCATCCAGGTGGCCTCTTGTCCCCTGGGTCTCCTTCCCCCAGATGTCCCCACCACTCATTCCCGGCCTCCTTCCATTCTTTGTTCAGACAGCACCTTCTCAGCCAGGCCATCTTGACCACTGTTTGGAAGACTCCAGTCCTCCTCCCTCCTCTGCTTTATTCCCCCAGAATACTCAGTCCCTCCTCTTGCCCCATAATTCACTTATTTACATTGGGCTACTCTGTGTCTTCCATTACAAGAATGCACACTCCACAAGGACAAGGCTTTCGGCTGTTTTGTTTACGGAGGTATTTCAAGAGCCACGAAAAAGGGCAACAGGAGACTCTCAATAAACATTTGTTGAATGAATGAATGTAAAATACTCGGCATAGGCTCGACTGTCAATAAATGCTGTCCTTCTTATCACAGGAAGGGGAGTGGGAAATAGTCCAATGTGCAGTCAAGAGAGAGGCCAAGACCCTCAGACACTGGGGCCCTACTGGGTTGAGTTCTTCCTGCCCCCCACCCCCATTGGAGGATGGCATGCTCACATGTCAGCCTAACAACCACCTTAGGGCCAGAGCCCCACTTCTAAACCATAACACATACCCTCCATGGCTGGATGTGCCCAGTGAGAGCTGGGACACTGACCCCCATCTGAGAAGAGACATTTGCAAGAGAGGTAGGGGAGGGAGGAGGCAGCTGACCCCATCTGTATCCACACTGGGTAGCCACCCTGGCTTGGGCAGGCCCCAGGGAAGGTGGATGCCATTGTACCTCAACCTGGTGACATCACCATGGCTGACCTGAGGAAGACATGCTCAAGCTGTCTTGAGCATGGGGAGAGATAGCAGAGCTGCTGTGGGCTTTCAGGGCGGAAGCCAGTATCACTGAGTTAGGATGCTGGTCAGGGGGGCAGGGCAGGGGCACAGGGCCAGGCTGGCTGTGGTGGGGGACAGGATGTGGGAGGAGATGGGCATGATGATGCCTGACACTGCAGCAGGGAACTGGCTGACCCTGAGAAGGGCAACCCAAAGGAGCTGGGGACCAGAGGCAGCAGTCAGGAATGGGTCCTGGGTGGGCAGCCAGTCTCCACCCAAAGCCCTCTCCTATGGGCAGCGCCCCACACCTAAACCCACAAAGGAGCCATCCCCAGGACCCTCTAAGTCTGGGTCCCACTGACTACTGAGAATGGGGACTAGCCTTCTGACCTCTGTCCTGGACGCATTCTGGCCTCTCTGGTCCTCTCCTCCTCACTGAGGAGGCATTCATAGCTGTCTGCAACTTCCCAGCTCAGCAGCTGAACCTCAGACAACTTCTCTGAGCCCCAGAGGGAGTGCACAAAGCAACACTGACCCCCGCACTCCATCCCCTTCAGACTTAGACTGTATTTAAAATAACTAGTGAGACTATTTTTGTGAAAGCTTTGAAAATGATAAAGTGGCTCTTTGGATGTTAATGACCATCCCTGGTCTCCACTCTAGCTCCCCATAGATGGGCAGCGTGTACGTCTTAAATGCACATCTGCTTCCATTGCTGCTTAAACCCCTTAGAGTGCTCTCACAGCACTTAGAATAAAGCCCCAACTCCTAACAGTGGTCTCTAGGATGTGCCCTGCACTAATTCTTAAAAACCTTTTTCCAGGGAAGGTGCCACACCCTCCTTTCCATTCCTTGGTGTCTCCAGCCTCCATTCTCCTCAGGGCCTCCTCCCCACCTCTGCCCACCTCTTCCCTGGCTGCTTGGCTCATGCATGGGCCATTTCCTGCAGAAATTTTCCCGACAAGCTTCTCAGCCAGCCCCCTTGTTATTCTACTGACTTTCCTTCTACAGTCAATCTCCCCTATAGACAGGCTACCCGTGAGGGCTGAGACCTCATCTGTTTTGTTAGTTCTGTATTCCCCTTCCCCAGTACGAAATAGGACTTAATAAATATCTGCTGGATGAATGAATGAATCCCTAGTCCCCGTGTGCAGTGCTGATATAATAGGAGTTATTTACCGATGCTTGGCAAATTCTAGGAACTCCTGCAAAATAACTTTGCAAGTATCATTTTTCATTGAGTCTTTAGAATCTCCTAACCAGAGAGGCACTATTAATAACCCCATCTTGAGGGAGATGCTGACCACTTGCCAGTGGTCACTGGCTACTGAGTTGCAGCGCTGGATTAGGACATGTGATCGGTGACAGGGGGCACCCACTTTGGCATCCATCTTCCTGAGCAGGTTATGCTGCCTGGCAGATCACCGGAGATCAAGTGAGGTGGCTGTTGAGTGGGGGGGGGTCCAACCACTGAAGGCTGCTTGGCATGCACAGCCCTCAAGTCATCAAGGACCTGTCCACCCAGGGATTCCCCTCTCAGCTTCTGCCTGGAGTGGGATCCCAATCACACCACTGTTCTGGTCCTCCAGCCCAGCTGGGGGCAGGGCACCAGGGACTTGAGGCCTGGACAGTCTTTCAGCCCATCCAGAGACTCACAGAGCCTTGCCACTGGGTCTTTTGTTCAGAGAAGCCACAGACTCTTTGCCATGCCCTCCCTCGAGTGGTCACCGGGCCCTGCTCACATACTCCAGGGTCAGTGGGGTCCCTAACCTGCATCCAGTCCATCCTTAGAAAGTCTCCTATGCCCAAAGAGTTTTCTTCCAGTGAGCCCCAAACATGCTCTTCCTCTAACGCACTGGTCCGAACAGAGCAAGCTCACTCCCTTGAGAAGTCAGAGTCCGCCCCTCCCCACAGCTCCTTCCAGAGTTATGGTCTTATGACTGTTCGTGCTCCCTCATCACCCCAGCCTCTCGGTTCTACCAAAAAAAGGGCAAGAGCAGCTCTTCTCCCCATCTCCACACCAGGCCTTTCAGATTCCCAGATGCAGGTCGAGAAATGGACATCGGGGCTCCTTTGGCCTTCAACGTGCCAGGTGGGGAGTCCAAGCATGCAGCGCATCTGATTCAGAACCCTAGAGAACCAAGTGGGTAGGAACAGGCAGGGAAGCCCTGTCTCTGGCTACCAGAGAAGGGCCGGGCTTGGCCTATCCTTCTGGACCTTCCAGGAGAGGTCCAGACCCCATCGGACCCTTCCTGACGACACAGGGGAGGGCATGTCTGGGCCACCAGCTGAAATACATCAGACAAAAGAGTGAGTGAGACCCTGGGGCAAGGCCCTGGGGACTGAGTAGGGCAGGATTTGTCCTACTCCAGGGCCTGGGGCTCTGTTAAATCAGCTGCTGCTGTCCCTATTCCCTTAGAGCCAGGGGCTCCCCAATTCCCTTGAAGTTCTGAGAGCAACTCACTATCTCATTTGCCCTGCCAACTGCTCCTAAAGACCCACTCAGGTTCTTCGGACCCCCGGCTGAGGAAGCCACGCCTTGGGGACGCTCCAGTTCTCTCCATAGGGGTACCCCCAGTTTCTTCAGTTGCCGGACTGAGTCCCATCCCTGGACACCACTTCCCCACCCGCCGCTGCCCCTCAGGTGCAGCAGGGCGCGGATGCCCAGGGCCCCTCAGTCCCACTCCTCCGCCCACGGCGCGCACACCCCTACCCCCTCCCAACTTCAGAAAGTTTGGCCTGGGGCTCCCCACTTCCGAGCAGGCTGGTGCCCAGCCCCGCCTCCCAGCCCCGCTGTCGGCGCCTGACCTTCGCTGCTCCCCAGGCTGGCGACCACTCCACTAAGATCCGCTCGTTCGGCCCCGGCCCCCGAGCCGCCTGCCAGCAGCCCGGGCCTCCAGGTCACGCGCCGCCCCCGGGGGCAGCCCCCTGGGCCCGCCAGGGAAGGGTGCCGCAGGGGTCCCATAACCCGCTCCAAGAGGCGCCGGCGCCCGACACACGCGGCCGTAGCCCACTTCGCCGGAGGGGGCCGCCCGCAGCCCCGCCAGGACCCCGCGCCCCAGCGCCCGGCCTGCCCGCTTGCCCTCCCGGCGATGGGAGCACCTCGCCTGGCTCGTCCTCCTCCAGGCCGCTGAAGCTCCACACCACCAGGCCCTGCAGCAGTAGGATGGCCAGCGCGGTGGCGATCGCCAGCTTGTAGCGCCGCACCAGCTTCTGCACCCGCGCGCTCGCCACCATCTTCCTGCCCCGGACGCGGGGCGCGCGCCCAGCCCTGCAACCCGGCCGCGGGCGCGCGCGCGGGCCGAGCTGTGTCGCCCGTCCGGGAGGCGGGCTGAGAGCGCGCCGGGGCGGGGCTAGGGGCGGGGCCCTAGGGGCGGGGCCCTAGGACCCGGAAAGCCGCGCCCCCGGGGCGGGGAGCGGAGCTTGGCGGTGAGCCCGGCGGGACGCCGACCGCCCGCTCCCTGTCTGCGTGCCAGGCTGTACCTTCCTGGGTTCCGTGTGTAGCCCGGTTCCTGCGGGCTCTCACCTCCTGCTGGACGGCCAACGTTGTACCGGGGTACGGAGAGGTCTGCAGCCCGACCGTCTTGCTTTCAGCCTGGTGTCGCCAGGGTTGGGGAAACTCAGCTCTAGGGCTCCCGTCGTTCGGAGAATGCGAGACCTCCCGGAAACTCGGCGTTGGAGAGCGTGTATTCGTGTCACAGGCCGCTGCTTTCAAATTCCAGAGGCCACATCTGGAGCAGCGTCTACTGCCTTGACTGACCTCCGAGGCCCTCCACAAAGTCTCTTCCTCTCCCTCCCGCTCTCAATCCTAGGCACCCTCAGGCCTGTGCTGCAGCCCTGGCTCTCCAACACCGGGGGGCACCACCCGGAGAGCTGGATAAAGCAGATCGCTGGTCTCCGCCCGCAGATCTTCTGCTTTGGTAGATCAGGGGTGCGGCTTGACCATTAGAATTTTTAGCTAGTCCCCAGGTGATGCTGATGCTGCTAGCTGAGACCACATTTGAAGAACCATTAGACTCACGGTGTGCCCTGGTGGAGTTGAGATTCGGCGCAGACCGCCTACTTCCCAAGGACTCTGGGTTCGCGGTGGGGGCTGGGGACAACCAAAATGAACAACTAAATTAAAAAATAAAAATAAAGGACCATTAGACTTAGGCACCTTTGTCCCTTTAACTAAATCCTAACAGCTGTTCCTACCTCTCCCTTTGTCCCTCCCCATCAATAGCATCCTCCCCAGGTGCCCTCCCCCTGTACAACTGCGCACTGATCAAGTTACGGTTTCTCTGTGAAAACAGCCTTAGGCACCCAGTAATGCTCAGTAGAACTCGTGAGGATTAGAGCAGGTGAAGAATTGAAGCCCACTTCCTGCTTAGCCAGCGGACCCTAACACTTTCTGAGAGCCTGGCATCTCCCAGCACTGCACAGACAAGGCCTGAACTCCTGCAGCCCTCCCCACCCCTAGAGGAGAGAGGGGTGGGAAGAGAGCACTGCTCCCCCAAGGCCAGGGGCTTGACCAGCCAAGGAAGCCAAGCACCATGAGAAGGAAGCATCGTCAAGAGCAAAAAGCAAGACTGAAGATGAAAACAAAGAGCTAAGGATCACTACAGAAAGGTCTGGGAAAAGGAATACGTGGTTAAAAGTTTGGAAGTGATGATAAAGGGGTTTGGAAGTTGCCAGCTTTAGCTGGGTGAGGGAATTCTAGTGTGATGGGTAGAGGTGATCCAGTTATTTGATGGCACTTAAATAAAACCTCCTCCTTTAATCATCTCCAGCCCCTTTGGTATTTGTAATCATTCCATTCTTCAGCTGTAGTTAAATGGAAGAACTGTAAATAATGTTTTAAACGACACTTTGGCTACTTAAGAAAACCTACACTTCAAGGATTTTTGGAAAACATCAGTTGACATGCCAGCAATTGATATGTTAATTAAATATCGATCTTGTGTGCTCATTAAATTAGGTTCCTGAGGGACACCTACCTGCTAATACTACCCCCCCAACAATGAAAATAGCTCTATTTTCCACTGGCAACATAATCATATTCATGATAGAACATTTAAAACAGAAAAAAGAAGGGGTAAAAGTAAGTCACCTACAGTTCCACCTTCGGAGATAATCATCATTACTATTTTTTGACATCTTCAGTCAGTCAGTTCCAGCACCTTTTCATGTATACAGAATTTTGCATAGATAGTCACATTACACACATGGTTTTTACATATAGAAGCTTACTTTTAAAATATTTATCTCCCCTTTCATGTTAATAGCCTGGCTAGCTTGCTTCCTTCCTTCCTAGTCTCCTTCCTTCCATCTTTCTCTGTAACCCACTCCCACACAGAGGGTGTGTTTTAAATTTTTATTTTGAGGGGAAAGGGTGTCATATTTAAAAAGCTAAGTCATACATTTCTCTGCATTTTGTTTTTCTCCTTTAACCATAAATATATTGTAGAAACAGGTTGGATGGGATAGGTCTAATTCATCATTTTTAACGGTCATGTAATATTCCACTCCCTTCTTGAATGAAGTATTCACTTGGTTTCCAATTTTTTCCACCACCACGTGGTTATAAAAAATGTGGTTATACACATATCTCTATACATTAATGCTTTTATTTCTATGCTAGAGTTTTCCCCCAGGAGTGAGCTTGCTGGGGCAAAGGGAATGAACACATTTTACATTTTAATCGCTCTTACTGTATTGCTTTCTCAAATGCTGTGAGGATTCACATTTCCAACAGCAATGCATGAGAGAATTGTTTTCCTGCATCCATTCCAGCAGCAGCTGTTATCACTGCTTTCAATTTTTGCTAATCTCATAGGTGAGAAGTGACCTCCTTGGTGTTTTCATTAGCAGTTCTCTGCTGGGAAGTGTCTGTTAATTAGTTTCTTGACTGTTTAGATTTGCTTTTTCCCAAAATTGCCTCTTCACAATCTTCATGAGTTTATTGTTATTGCATTATTTGTCATTTTCTCATCACTTTGAAGCATTTTCCATCCTTTTACAATTTAAAGTTACCCTCAACTGATTACTGCACTTTGATGGTTGAAGACCTCTCTAAAATTTTTTAACTTATTTGCTAATCAAGTATGTTCCTCATGTTTTAAAGCTTCTCATCGTATCCTGTCTTTGTTTAGTGCTTCTCTCCAACCCTTAGTGAAGTATCTGGTCATCTACATATATTTTTTTCTACTCTCTTTTTTAAAAAAAAACATTTGAGTCTTTAGTTCATCTGGAATTTGTTTTTGTATATGGTGTGAAGTAGAAGTGGGGAGTCATATGTAGCATGCAATCCTATTTACATCCATTTAGATTGTGTTTTAGGAGAGGAAGGAAATAAGGAAGAGGAAGAAGAGTTTTTTAAGGAAAGAAAGGAGAGAAGGAAGAAATATTTGAAATTTTTTATTTATTTTGGTTTTTTCATCTTGGCTCCGGGTCTTGAACCCAGGTCCTTGGGCTTTACATGGTTCAAATGCCAGCATCTCAGACACCTGAGGCACAAGGGCGCGCACCCATTTAGATTTTCTTTTCTTCTTAAAGGCAAGGTGCAGTCAGGAATGAAAGCAAGCAGAGGCAGGCAGGCAGGAAGAGAGAAGAGGAAGAAGCATTTTATTTATTTAGTTGTTCATCTTGGTTGCTCGCCACCCCCAGGATGCGAACCTGGGGCCTTGGGATGTATGTGGACTGCGCCCAACCACTACTCCACCAGGGCGCACCAATTTTGTTATTTTTAAAAATAAAATTCTTTAAGGTATCACAGACATAGGTTGATTTAGACCTGATCGTATAAAATGCAAGATTCATTTCTCCCCACTTCAGTTTCCCCTATAACTTCCCGTGTGTGTGTGTGTGTGTATGTGTGTCCCCTTTTCTTTTAGTGTAGAAAGTCTTGATAATGGCTTCTTAGAAAATGAGAATGGGCAAACATGTTTTAAGTGGCCTGCTTTTCTGATAGCTGATATAACCTTTTTCACAGGAAGGCATTATCCTTAGAGTTTAAGCCTTCAGAGAGATTTCATGAGACAAGGTGCTGAGTGTTTTCAAATGGGTTCAGCATCTGGAGTTCAAACTTGGTTGAGGACCAGAGGAGGCCACGGGAAAGCATCTCCCCAGGCTTTGTCCTCTCCCCTTTACCGGGTTTCTGCTTCTCTGTCCAGCTGGATTCACACTTCACTGGACTGCCTGCTGAACTTTATCCTGGTTTTCCTCCTGGAAGCTGCCTTCTGGGACACCTCCATAACCCTTACCCAGCATGGCTCAGCATCCCTGGGGCTCTCTGCTCATCAGCAAGTTAAGTTCCACCATTTCTTGAAATGATCATATGATGTGACCACTTGAGAAGATGGACTTAAAACAAAACAAAACAAAACAATTTCCATCTGTAAAAAACATGTTTGTCTCCCTTAGAGTAAATGTAAGGTGGATATTTTTTAAGCAGATTTTTTTTTTAGAAGAAATTTGCAGGCAAGAATAAAAGCAAGAAGGCAGGCAGGAAGAGAGATGAGGAAGAAGCATTTTATTTATTTTATTCAGTTTTCATCTTGGTTGTTCCCCTCTGGGCCCAGATTCCAAGAAAACCCAGGTCTTCGGGATGTGTGGTCTGTGCTATCATGAGGTGGTGGACTTATCTGCTGGGCCACCAAGATGTACCTAAGAGGGGTTTTAAATTGTATTTTAGGTTGAATTGGACCAGCCAGTATTTTATTTAGGATTTTTGCATCTATGTTGATAACAGAAATTGATTTACAACAAAGGCTGCAAGCTGGCAGTCGTGAAACTTATTTGACTGACAAAGGGTTTTGAGGCATTTGACTGAACTCCTGAAGAAGGATGCACTCGCAATTCCTGTGACTCCAAATTTCCCTGTCATTTCATACACTGAGCAACTTCACCCATTCATATTACTTTCTGGTCTGGTAGTCACTAACCCCTGCCTTACAGTTTCTGTTCCTTTTTTTCTTTTTTAGTAGATTTGAGAATTGGAGTTATCAGTTGACAAAATATTTTAATGAGCATTCTTTCCTTAACCTGCATTTTAAAATAATTTATATGCTGGAATGCCTTGCTGGAATAGCGTTTCGGTCAATCGCCTCTGAAGGAGTGCAGACCACATATCTCTGAGTTCGAGTTCCGAGTCTGCGGGGAAACAACTATTGTGAACAACTAAATAAAATGAAATGCTTCTTTCTCCTCTGTTTTCCTCCATGTTGGCCTACTCACCTTCATCTTTGCCTGCATCTTTCCTTTAAAAAAAAATGTATATAACGATAGACACCGCTGTTTCGTAAACATTAGAAAATCATCTAACCCAGGAGTCCTTCAGGGTAATAATACTTTGATAATTTCTATTTATTTCCCTCCTCTTGGTTGTTTATTCAGAATTTTGTGCTGCTTCTGTGGGTCAATATTGAATTTCTGAGTCTTTTTCTGGAGAAGAATTAAACACTCCACTCTGACTTTTTTCTTTCTCAGTAGTTTTTGTTATAGTTTGCGTGTGAGACTTATGACTGGTTCCCAAAGAAAAACGGTCACATCTATTTCGTTTTTTTTACTGAGCCAGCTGAGCCCATATGCAGTATTAGCTTTCTCTTCTGGTCCTCCGAGTTTTCTAAAAAGCCTGTGCTGGGTACAAGCATTTCACAAAGTGGGCGTCAGTGGGACTCTAACCGCGCAGCAGGAGAGCGCGGCGGGTGGGGCATTCTGTTCCTGCAGATCAGACCCACATGGGGTCGCTGTTAGCAGTTACCCTGATGGGCTTTTCCTGGTCTCATCTCCATCCCTGCCCAACCCCTCTAAGCCCAGATAAAATGCCAATTCATTGAACTCCCAGAGTTGCAGCGCTTATCTCTTTCATCCCCAAACTCTACCTGCTAGTAAGTTTGCAATATGAGAAGTAGAAAAGTTATCTCCAAGTGACTAAAACATTAACAAAAGAAAGGCTGGGAAATTCATGTTTTGATATACACTATGCTTTAACGCATAACAATGACAGAAAAGGTTTTAAAACAGATTAGCAGGATAAACATCTCAAGAAAGCGAACTGGAAATAGAAGTGGCGAGTAGAGTTAAAGCCAAGAGCCTTTGGGGTCAGAGGTACTGCAACGCTGCACGTGGAATAGAGCATCATGCCAGACTCGAAGTGAACTCAGGGCCTGCAGTGAGGCTCCTCCTTGGTGAAAGAAGGCTCAGAAACAAAGGCAGCTGATCAGCTCTTACAATCTTGGCCAAAACAGTGACCTAAGGAAGCGGCAGAGCAAAGATATTCTCGCAACCAAGAATTGGGTCAAGCCATCCTCTGACCTGTGACTGGGTCTGGGAGACCCCCAGTGCAGCCACGAAACTAAATCCAGAGGAAGGAAGGAAGGAAGGAAGGAGGGAGGGAAGGAAGGAAGGAGAAACTCCCAACTATACTGTCTATAAAGCCAAATCTCAAAGCACAAAATAAACCAAATGCTAAAAAACACAGCTAACCACAAGTCAACCACTGACATACACACTTACAGATAATATTCATTTGTGAGGACTAATCTGGCAAAGACTTGAAAATAAGGCACCACAGGGTGCCCTGGTGGAGTAGTGGCTGGATCTGCTGCCTACATCTGGTGCAGTCCTCATGTATCAGAAGGACCCAAGTTTGTGTCCTGGGGCAGTAGGAGCAACCAAGATGAAAAACTAAATAAAAATAAATAAAATGCTTTTTCCTCTTCTCTCCTCCTGCTGCCTGCCTGCCTATCACCCTCATTCCTGTCTGCGCTTTTTCTTTAGGTGGGGGGAGGAGGGGAAGAGAGAGAGAGAGAGAGAGAGAGAGAGAGAGAGAGAGAGAGAGAGAGAGAGAGAGAGAGAATAATTTAAGAAACTCCAAAATATATCTAATAAGACTTGCAGAAGAGAAGAACAAAGAAAATTTTCAGGGAAGTAACATTGAAGATATGATAGTTGAGATTATTCCAGAATTGAAGGAAAAATTGACACCATACAGAAGATACAGGCATTGTCTCTAGTTTGTTACTCTATGTCCTTCTAAGTGTGTTTAATTGGTTTAATTATACTTATTGCCATTAATTTATTTGGACCTTTTTAAAGGAAAGGTGCAGGCAGGAATGAAGGCGAGCAGGCAGGTAGGCAGGAAGAGAGAGGAGGAAGAGGCATCTGTATTTGATTTGTTTAGTTACTTTCACACTGGTTGCTTTCCCCGGGGGCCGGGACTCGCTCTAAGGGAGTATGTGGCTTGTTCCTTTGGAGGCAACTTACCTGTTACTCCACTAGTGCGTGCCTATTTGGAATTTTTATGCTATATTCTCTGCTCATCATCCCTTTCCTCTTTCATACCTTCTGTTGAATTGATAAAGTCTTTTATTCTCCTTTTCTCTCCCCAAAATATCATACTTGGTACTGTTTTTGTCAACTTATCTGATGTCGCCTGCTCTTGTATATCTTCTTGTGTGGTCATTGTCACCTCATTAATGAGGGAGGGATTTACTGGCGCAGAACTATTCGGGTGACTGAACACTGGACACCCAGTTCTGGGCAGCTGAGAACCGCAGCGGTTTATTAGACATACTTCCAGGAAGGAGGCTCCAGGGCACGTGCAGGGGCTGCTCTCAGCAGGAGAGTGAGCAACCAGAGGAGGCAGGTTTGTAGTACCATTTGCACGCAAGGAGGTCATTGAAGGCTGACCACACTTCCTTGAGACAAAAACGGGGCACAGGGATGGTGAAAACTGGACAGGGTTATGTATGGGCTGCTGACCAAGGGGAGGGGAGGAGGCAGAGCAAGCCAGCAGGCAGAACAGCCAGGCAACCACGAGTCAGTCTTATGTGACGCCCATCAGCGATCACAGGGCCCCTACGTGTGGTCCAGCGGGACGTCATACAACAGGCCAAGGCCAGGTCAAGGAATTTAGACACCTTAGGCAAAAACCAAACCAGGCACTCCTATAAGCCCTGCTCTAAATGTCCTGCCTAAAACACGTGCCCCGTTACCATGCCAGCGTCTAAAATACCCAACAGCCCGCACAGTGCCTGAGAGCACCCCCATAGAGTCACTGGTGATTTTCTGTGTCCTATTGTGTTTATGGTATTCCTCGATAATTTAGAAGGAAAGGGTGCATATCTTTATTATTTCTACCTGTATGTACCATCAATGTTTTCAGATGTTTTTGACAGGCTTTTCAGTGATCATCATCCATAGAGAACTATAATTTTTACTGTCTTTGGTGGAAAATGAAGTTTTTCCCTATTCATTGCCACTTTTCCTTAATTTCACCTGGGGTTATAAACTTTGTCACTTTTGTTTAGAATAGCTAATCTCTTTGAAAGGAACAAAGACTTTCTTTGGAATCTTCAAATTGAAACTATTTTTGAAAATTATTATTCAGAGCAATGCACGGAGAGTAACTTTAAAACTTTAAGTTATATGTGAGATTTAATGCCCTGGGTACTAGGTAGGTTATTTTTTAAACTGGATTAAAAATGTCAGAAATAAAACATCTTTATTGCAACACGTGAGCAAAACGTGTTTCAGGAAAAAAAAAATGAAGACCTTAAAGGAAGAAATGTAAGTGATTTAGCATAGCCAGTCATTTCCCTTTCTCCCTCCTCTCATCCTCTAGACTTGAGCATCCTTGACAGTTTGCTCTGTTCCTTCCATATCTTCCCCTCTGACTATACAACACACACACACACACACACACACACACACACACACACTCAGGTAACACCTTCAATGGGTCCTCCCTGTGCTTTACAGAAATGGGATCATATAGAAAGTATCCAACTACATGCTTTCTTTAAAAGAAAGGAAAGGTGAAAGTGGAAGTGAAGATGATAGGAAGAAGTACTCCATTTTATTATTTAGTTGTTCATCCTGGCTGTCCCCACACACACCCAGGATGCAAACCAGGGTCCCGGGGTCCATGTGGACTGCTCCAGGCGAAGGCAGCGACCCCACCACTGCTGCCTCAGGGTGCATCTACTTGCTTTTCAAATTATGGATATTCTCCTGGGTTCATCTTATTATGGATACGCTTTCAGGTAAATAAACGTTTAGCTCATTTAGCAGAAATCGCTTCATGATGCTTCTTTTTTCAATGAAATTTGACTTCATTGATATAATCCATGGTATTTCTCACTTTAGTAGAGAGGTGCCCTAATTTATTAAGCCCTCAGCCTGCTATTGGACATGTAGCTCCTGCCTAGTTATTTACCACTATCATATTCTGTAAGATCTTAGTTCACCTTACATCGTTCAGTCCCTATTTTCATACACTCCATCTCCAAGAGTAAAATGAATGTGTTAATTCAACCTCAATTTTAAAAGCTATTGCTTTAAAAAAGGATATTAGCAATTTATAGCCTTTTGATTATAACAGAAAGTCCTCTTTTCCCTACACGGCTCAACAAGTGCTTTAAGTTGGACTTTGTTTCTCATTCCTAAGTGTTTGCATCTGATTCCAGCCCCCACCCCACTCCCACTCAGTACCCTAACATACATTTTCAAGTGATTGTTTAACAGGAGTGCTGGGGAGGGGTGATTTTTAAACAGCTTCCACACCTGAGATCTTTGGTTGCTTTCATTCATGGATAACATGTCTTTTACTTTAGATTTTTCTAGCTGAGTGTCTTTAACGACATAGAGTGTGACCGCATTTTAAGGAAGGAAGAGAAGAAGCTTATTTATTTATTTTGTTTTTTTCACTCCAGCTCCAGGTCATGAACCCAGGTCCGTGGGCTTTACATAGTCCATCGCCAGCGTCTCAGCCACCTGAGTCATCAAGGTGCACCCTAGAAAATGTATTTCTAAAGATGAGTTGAAGTAAAACAAAACAAAACTGATGTTTCTCTGGATGTTGTGAAAAGTCTGAGGTTATTTTAATTTAGACTCCTTTGTTCTTTTTCCATGTTTGTCTGTAAGGGCCTTACTTATCACCCCGCTACCCCACTTAAATTTTTTTCCCCTTAAATTATAAAAGAAATATATGTGGTGTACCCTGATGGAGCAGCAATTAGGTCAATCACCTTCCAAGGAACAAGACACATCCTCCTGGGTTCCAGGCCCAAGGGAGGGAGGTGGCAGGGGGGACAACCAATGTGAACAACTAAATAAAAATTAAAAAATAAAGATGCTTCTTCCCTCTCTCTCCTGCCTAACTAACGACTTGCCACAATTCCTGCCTACACCTTTCTTTCAAAAAAGAAAAAGAAAAAAAGTGCATGTTTACAAAAATACAGAGCAAAAATATAAAAAGAAAGTAAAATTTCTCTCCCCATTCAGTTTCCAGTGTGTCTGAGAGAGTTCTAGAAAATTTCTTAATGATTTTTACATCGAGAAATCTACCCACACTCGGTCCTGTTTTCATTAACTTTGCTGAAACTCAGAACATACTGCTTCCTACGGAGTTTTTGTGTAGACAGAAGAGTGTATCCTCCCACGTCTTTGATCAGCGTTTTCACTGTGTCCTTTTCTCTCTGGAATTCCTATTATTCCTCTCTTATCTCCCCTGTGCCTCTGCCTGCCTCTTTCCTTTTCATCTCTTTATCATTTTACCCTGGACCATTTTCATTTTCTTTTCTTCATATCTTGGCTGCTATTCACAGCCACTTCAGGGATTTTAACCCAGCTGTGGTGGCTTTTGTCTCCCTAGTATATGTCCTGCTCTCAGATTTCTGCCTCCTTCTTATGGTCTGTTCTGGTTTCTAGATCTTTTCTAGAGCTCCCAGACGCTTATTGAGAATTTGAATCAGATTAAACAAGAAACAGCTGTGCTGCAGTCAGTCTTTTTTTGTTTTTCCCTAGAGAGGCAGCATCCTCCATCTTCTGAGGATGTTTATCTTTTGAGCTCATGAATCTTGCCAGATCTGCTGAACTTTCCTTTGCCTCATTTTCACAGAGGAATGTCTCAGGCTGCCAGTGTGTCTGCTGGGTTAGTGTCTTTATTGCCCCAGGCTGCACTGCTCCTTGTGTGGGTAAGATTGTGGGGGCGGGGGCGCTGACTTAGGCACAGAAACCTGGAGGCCTGCCTGTCACCCCTCCTCAGAAGAGCGTCTTATCTGGGCGTGGTGACTGGGTGCCTTGATGTCCCATTTATTGGCTGGCACTAATGGGCTTGGCCCTGCAGGGGCAGTGCATCCTGCAGGAGTCACTCTAGTCTGTCATTCCAGTGGGAAGGCCCAGGGAGCCCATTTATTTTAAGAGCTAAAGCCACATTCTTTCATCTCCTTTGTTGGTGATAAACCTGACATTTTGCTTTCTGGGTGCCTGGTTCCTGTGAGCTAGTACTCAGATGACTCCACGCGTAGGAGGGGAAGAAGGGGTTTCTTTTTTTTTTTTTTTTTTTTTAAGGGAAGGTACAGGAGGAACAAAGGTGTGCAGCGGAAAGCAGGCAGGCAGGGGAGAGGAGGAAGGAGCACTTTCCATTTATTTTATTTAGTTGTTGATCTTGGCTGCTCCCCCAGCCCTGGGATCCCCGGGATGTATGTGGACTGCACCGGAGGAAGGCGGCTGACCAAACCACCACTTCGTCATTATGCGGGGATAACCTTGTTCTGCCTACCCAACAACTCAAGTCAGGAAGACTGGAGCCACGTTGAGGGGGAGGTGGCAAGAGTTCCCGCCTCCCTCCCAGCGGCTGTTCAGGCTCAGATCAAAGGACTCCAGGAAAATGACAGAGAGGCCAGCAGGGAGTGATCACTTCAGACATGTGGCCTGGAGGAGTAAGGGGGGAGCAGGAACTTGGGAGACTCGGTGCTGCTGTCGTTGGTGGATTTTTAGAAAAGAAAAAAAAGAAAAGTGGAGTTTGGGTGTTTTTTCAATTCTCAGGAAGATATAACTATTGCAAATGCAGGGTGTGGGGGGCTTCCTGGCACGATGGCCACTGCTGTTCTGTATCATGGAGCCACCCACTGCTTCTCAGGGCTCCGCAGTGGCTGAGGCCAGGCGTGGTCAGCCAGGTGCTGAGTGCCCGCGCTGTGGGTGTGTAGAAGAGGGCAGGACTTTGGGGCGTGCCCTTACTCCATCTTCCCTCAGGCCCCACCCCCGGCCTCAGTCCTTGCCTCTGAGTGAGCGGGGCTCCTTGGTCGCCTACATCTCCTACTTTGTCCTGAACACAGGGCCTCTGTGCTGGGGCAGCAGTCCTCCGGCTTCCTTGGTGTGGCCAGCAATGAAGGCAGAAGCCAGTCTTCCCCTCCCTGATGGCCATTTCAGGGGTGACTGCTGGGGCTGGAGGGAAGAGATCAAGAGAGCAGAGTCTGCAGCACCTCCTTCAGGCTTTCCCAGTCAAGCTTGACTCACAATTCTTATGTCTACTTGAACACCGAAAAACTCAAAATTCAATTTTGCCCTATTTTTTTTTAAAGAGGAAGGCAGGCAGGCAGGCAGGAGTGAAAGCAGGCAGCAGGAAGGAAGAACAAAGAGAAAGAAACGTTTTATTTAGTTGTTCATTTCAGTTGTCCATTCCAGGCTGCAAAGTCTGGCCCTTATGCTGTGTGTGGGCTGCACCCCAGGCACAGGCTTAACACCCAAGCCTCCAGGATACACCTAGTCTTAACATTCTACAGTCCAGGATTTTGGAATCCCACTCTCCCCACCCCCCGACTACTATGATATGATTCTGATGATTAAAGACACTGAGGACAGAAGCTTCTGCATGAAAGTAGCGTTGGATTGAAGAGACACAGGCCTGGGTAACCCCTGAACTTGGTGATCACGACCTCATCTTTAAATGTTGCTTAAAGTCAGTCCCCTTTCTCTCCTGACTTCGTGGGCATGCCCCTCTCTCCAGGCAGAAGTGACGCCATGTACCTCCACACACCCCAGCTCCCCAGGTGCATACCCACCTCCCATTGGACGTGTGCTCCAGCATTTGAGGGCACCTGTTACACTCTTGTCTGTTCTGATTTTAAAACTTTTCCTCCTTCCCTTTGATTTCTGATTGTGAAAATTCTTAGAGTCATCTTCTGGGCTTTTAGCATTTGAAAAATTATACTAGAGAGGCTAAAACAGCTGAAGGCTCCCCCATCTCATCCAGGTTGCCCAGCATTTGTGCAGGCCGAGGAGCTGGTGCAGGTGAAAGGTGGAAGGTGGGGCATTGCTGTAAAGGGACTTTGAGGGCTGGACCTGAAAAAGATGCCTTTTGAAAGGGAAGAAGTTGTGGGGGGTGCTTTGCACCTAAGCTATCTCTCTGTGTGCATAATAGCAGGAGGGGCCGTGGCGATGGGGATGAATGGCAAACTCCCGTGTGTCTTCCCAAGGAGGACCTTGAGTCACTGTCTCTTGCCTATACATGAGGCAAATCGTCTGCTTCCACATGTGAAAGGGGTGTTTGCAAGGGGCTGGACTTTGGTCTATAGACTGGGAAGCTTCTCAGAAGAGATTGTGATGTCTGGTGCGGCGAGTGTGTTGTCTGCACGCTCATGGGTCAGGGGTGCCCAGGTTTTCAGGAAGCAAGCTTACACAGGCCTAACCTTTTTCCCTTGACTTGGATTTGGTGGGGCCTAACTTTGACCAGACCACCAGTGGTTTTCAACCCTATCTGACCATGCCTTGTAAGTGTCCTGATCTGAGGGAATTGTGTCTGGTTGATCAGGCCTAAGGGTTAGACTGTACCCCTGTGAGCGGCTCCCCTGAGGTGGGTCAACAGGGCCACCAGCAGGCACTTTGGAACAGCTAGACCCCATCCTAGAAGACAGGTGCCTTGGAGGTGAGCCTGAAGCTGGCAGGAGGCGAAACACTGCTTCTCTCTGGACTGGGTGGTTGTTGTACCAGGACTCCAAGTAGGGAGGATGTTTGATATTCAGCAGTTAATTTTTTATTGAGCAACTACTATGAACCTCGCACTTTCTAAGAGTTGGGATACAGGGATTAATGGAACGAAGTCCTTACTCTCAAGGAGCTTATAGCCTAGAGAAGAAAGTTATACCACACACACGCACACACACACACACACACACACGGTAAGACTGATTTCAGTAGTGATAAGTGCAATGAGGATTATTGCTGAGAAGACAGTGAGGGCCTGGGTGGCTATTGTCGCTAGTATGCTCAGAGAAGGCTTTCTGGAGCCACATGAGGGAAGGTGAAGACTAGAAGAAGCCAGCCAGCGAAGGTGCTACACTGACATTCCAGGACAAGCAAAGTTCCTACTGGGAGAGTAAGCTGGGTGCATTCTTGAAACAGAAAGTTTCAAGGAGCTGAAGGTTGATGAGCAAGGGGGTGCTGGAGGAAATGAGGGGGAGTTGGAGGAAATGAGGGGGAGTCAGAGATAGTGAGAGGGGATTAGAGGAAGTGAGGGAGAGTTGGAGGAAGTGAGAGGGGAGTTGGAGGAAGTGAGAGGGGGGTTGGAGGAAGTGAGTAGGGAGTTGGAGGAAGTGAGAGGGAAGTTGGAGGAAGTGAGAAGGTAGTTGGAGGAATGAGAAGGGAGTTGGAAGAAGTGAGAGGGGAGTTGGAGGAAGTGAGTGGAGTTGGAAGAAGTGAGTGTGGAGCTGGAGGAAATGATGGGAGAGTGTGGCAGCGGCCAGCTCATGCACTTGAGGGCAGTTCCCTGCTCACAGTGGCCAGCTGAGGCCAGAATGGGCCCAGGGTCATTGAGAGGCAGCAGAGTTCTGCTTACCTCTCTCCCCTCAGGTTTTCAGTCAAGTCCTTAGTACTTGGGACCTGGTCCCTATGAGTGTGGCAAATCCCTGAAAGGTCCCGGCCTGTTCCAGGTGAGGAGGGCCAGCTTGAAGGAGGCCAGGCACAGGTTAACCGAGCAGGCAGGGGTGGAAGCGAAAGCAGAGACGTGGCCAGAGCCCAGGCTGGTCAAGGCTGCAGGGGCCCAGGAAGGCAGAGGGCAGCAGGCCGACATTCCCAGTGGTCCCAGGAGGACTTCAGAAGGAGAGAAACATGTTCTGTAAAGAAACAAGGATACAGCAGTGCCCCCTCCATGGGGACACGCTCCACACCCCCAGTGAAGCACAAATATCTGTTACGTGCTCTTTCCTGGATCATTCAGTGTATGGGAGGCATGGTCAGCTTGTTTAAATATTAGTCAATAAAATCTCTTGCTCCTTCTAGGCAGTCGTCCCCTTGTGTGACTGGGTTTCATTATTTCAGCTGACTGCAGCTGCCAGCTTCAGGGAAGTGTGTCTGGGTGGGTTTTGAGTTGGTGCCCTGCCCTGGCTGCTCCTGTGATCTGCACATTGGTAGAAATGCTAACAGAAATGACTTGGCACTGGTGAGCAGTACTTAAAATTTCAACCCCAAGGGCATTGGGCTGGCTGGCAGGAGTGGGGATAATTTACATCTAGCCTCTCAGGTCAGGTGTCCCTGGTGGAAAGCAGAGTTAGAGGGGCCCTTAAGGGATTAATGCCAAGGGTCCACACCCAGGGAACTGCCAGCTGGCCCTCCTACTCAGGCTCACCAGGAGATGCTGGGTTATGTGGACAAGGAGTTAATAGGGTTAAGAAGAAGTGAAGTTTAATCCTTCACATCTGAATGGGGGGAAGGCAAGACCTTATTATCTCACCAACAGCCCTGCAGTCAGAGTCTCCAGAAGGGGATGGACTGTTTCCTCCTTCTTCCACTGAGCCCACCCAGCAGGCATCTGAAAGCTCCCTCTCAAGCTTCTCATTCTCTTCTTCCCCCTTCCACCCTCTGACCCCCTTATAGTCTCTGGATGGCTTTATCCATTTGTTTCCTCTCCCAGGCCAGAGGATTCTTTCTGGGTGTTCTTTCCATGGCTGTGGGGGGCGTTTGCATGTGAGGGAGTGAGTTTAGTTCCCTCCTAGTGAAACATCTGCCAGTCAAACACTTCACTAAAATGGATCACATCTTGCAACACAGCTTCACTGGACAATTCAACTAACAAAGCATCTGTCACTTCTGTCTGTCACTCAAATATTTTCTCCTGTGTCCTTTGGCCCCAAATGGCAGAGGGGCAGGTACACTTTACTGGAGGGTAGGAAGAGAAATCTCCAGCCCTCCGTGCAGGGAAAACTGCTGACAACTGCTAAAGGGAAACAGGTTGCCTGGAGAGGTAATAAGCAACCTGTCTGAGAGTATTCAAAATGGCGGCTAGTTCAGCACTATTTTGGGGAGAGACTGGCCAAAACCATCTCTCAGCTCCATCTCAGAAGGAAGAATGTAAGGGAGTTTTTCTTGGCTCCTCGTTCCCCCAAATAAATGTGTCACTGTAGTGGAATGTGCTGTTGCTGTCTCCAGCACCTTTTATTCCTTCCCTCTGGTCTGGGAAGAATTGGTTTCACCCCAACCCTGGTGGTTCACATTGGTCACATTACCCTGTGAGACAACATTTTCACACCTAGGGCTCCCTCCCAAGGATCAGTCTACATGCCTTCCCCACAGACTTCCTTCTTCCTAATATATGAATGTTTCTCTTTCGCTTTCTAGGTCCCTGCCCCCAAGTTCATGCTTATTCTGACTTCAGGCCACTTTCCTTGGTCCACAAAGTGGATGACCAGAAGTGGCACCGAGGCTCTGCCCAGGAGGCGAGTTCCCCTGAGAGCAGTTATAGAGCCGGGCGTCTTTGGTGGCTTTCTCCCATACACCAAGTCAACGCGTCCATGAGCCCGCTTGATCTTTTCTTCCTCCCTCAGCTGTTATATGCCTCCCACCCTCCACCCACAAGGTGTCTATAGATGCAATCTAATGGGGAGACATGAATTCAACATGGTGGATGGCAGAGGGCTCAGACTGGGGAAATACAGGGGGGAAGTGATGGACACCATCCTCTGGGTCTTTAAGCATGACACTGACCTCTGCCATTCCCCCAGGATGTGAGAGGGTTTTGGGTTGGCTGAGGTAGAAGGCAGTTTCAAAGACTTCTGTTTCTCCTGTCTCTTGACCAAGGAACTAGTATGATGACAGCATCAGCTCTCAGTTATGTGTGTCCCAGTTACAGAGACCAGGAAATGGCTACCAGGGGGTCTGCAGACCTAATGCCCACTGTAAAGCTGGTCGTGGGCTAGATTACTACACTTATTACCTGACCCCACCTGTCCCCACTCTCACAAGGGCCATGATGAGGCTTCAGATCTCTGGGTTTCAAGGTCATTGTGTCCAGCAGTTGTCAAATGTCTGTGTCCGCCTCTGTCCCCAATCTACCCAAGTAATCACTGAGGTTCTCCCTACGGAAAGGCAGAGGGGACCTTACCCTATGCATTTGCCAGGGAAGACAAGTGCCATTTGCATGTATTCAGTAGGTTCTAGATCTTACCTTAGACTGGGATGTGGACAAGGGGTCATGACTTTTTAGTGGGTGGCTGGTTTATTTTGCAATCAGTTAAATGGTGCTGTTTCTGGAAGCCCATCAACCTTGCCTCTAGGAAACCACCAGGCCCTGGTAGGCGTTTCCACGGCTCGCAGGGAGTCAGGACCTTTGGCTCCCTCTCTGACCTAGCTGCTTATTGGGGAATGGGGTCCACTTTCTGAGAGGTGAATGTCACCACCTGGCCTCTGTTATGTGAAGCTGCTTTCTCCCTTTACTACCAGAGAGCTCTGTCCTGTGACAGCACCCTGCCCCCTGCTGGCCCCCAGAGAGTCTGGAGCAGGAGCATCTCAGTGACATTGGTGCTCCTGTCCTCTGCTTGGACAAGAGTGTCCTATAGGCTGTCCCAGAGGACATCCGTGGGGGAGATAGGACAGCCCTGGGTAGAACCTCTCCTTTGAGATAACGTGCTACCTTCTTTTATCACCTGCCATGGCAGTTTATACTTTTTCTTTATTTTTAAGGAAAGTGCAGGCGGGCAGGAATGCAGGTGAGCAGGCAGACAGGCAGGAAGAGGGAGGAGGAAGTACTCACATTTATTTTACTTAGCTGTTCATCTTGCTTGTTCCTGATGGCCCTGAGATGCAAATCTGAGACCATGGGATGCATGCGGACTGCAGCCAGCTGCCACTCCACCAGGGCGCACAAGTTTGGGCTTTTCTGCTTTCCTTTGGGTCATTGCTCTTCCCAGCCTTCCAGGAGCCATCCTTACACCTTCTGCGGGGGTCTGCCAGGGACTGAAGTCCTGTACCCCAGTAAGGGCTGCTATGTTAACAAATGTTCTCGAATGTTCTTCCCTCTTGGTTCTCATCCTCAGAAAACTCAGTGCAGTACAAGTTCTTGTTGCAGAATAGGTCTCCCCACCTCCCTAGCAGCAGGCCTAGCGCTTCCCAGGCTTGCCATGACTCTTGTAACTCGACTCTGGTTCTTTGTCTGGTTGCCAAGGGAAGAGCAGTGTCTTACAAAGCAGAGACTCCTGCATCATTTCAAGAAAGAGGGAGTGTTACCCCTTAATGAGGAGGAGGGACACTCAGGCTGGCAGATCTGGAGGTCTCAGTGAAATTTGGAAAGTCAAGATTTTCTTTTTTAATGTTTTAAAGGAAAGGTGCAGGTAGGAATGAAGGCAAACAGAAGCAGGCAGGCAGGAAGAGAGAGGAAGAAGCATTTTATTTATCTTGGTTGTCTTCAGCCCCAGACGCAAACCCAGGATCTTGGGATTTATATAGATTGCGCCCATCCCCTACTCCACTAGGGCACGCTGAGATTCAGAATGTTCCAGTGCACTGACCCAGATGCTTCCAACCCAAGAGTCTGAGTCCTGCTCCTTCTCCATGGAGAGGTGACCTTGGCAAGCAGACTTGTCTTGGTTGAGACCCTGACCTTCTTCGAGCTCCACTATTCTTATGGTTAAGGCCCAGGCCTGATTCTCTGCTTTTTTGGCCCTGGCAGCAGAAAATGGAAGTCTTTTTTGGTGCTGCCAAGGAGACTTTCACACTTTGCCTTAATTGATGAATAAGCATCTTCAGACTGTCATTGCTTTCTCATTAAGCACGGAGCACCCCAGCTGTGTGATTCCATAATCCTTCTTTTACCACATTCCCTGAACCTTCAAATGCTGGGGAACTTGTCCCCAATGCCTTCCCTTCCATCACGTCGCCACCCCAGCACCTCTCCAGGAACCTGGTGACATTTGGTTTCAGTATGCCAGGCCTCTTGGTGTTCCACCTTCCAGACCAAAACTCCTCTTTTCAGAGTCTGCTTCCCAAAACCACTCCTGACCCCTGCTCTTGGGATAGGTTCTGTGGTGGAGATTTCCACGGCAGAAATGTATCAGAAAGTGATCTCAGAAAACAAGAGGGTAAATGAAGCAGGGCTGGGCAGGGCAGGGTGAGCTGTGATGCATTTGTTCTGGTTGTACCGGGACCTGGGGCTGAGGGGACCGTCAGCGTTGTCTCAGAGTTCGGCATGAGGATGCAGCCTTTGTACCCCTCCACCGACCAGTGGGTGGGAGGGCAGGGACAGGAATGAATAAGGTCTGGGCATTTACTATTATGGGGTGATGGAGGATTAAGCTGGGAGTCAGGGACAGCCAGTCCTCTCAACGGCCAGGCAATGAGTGCTCTGGAGTTGAAGGGGAGAGAGGATGTGCTCCCAGCTCCACTCCCCTGGGCAAGAGGAGGACCTAGCAGAAGGCAGCGAGGAGAGGCAGAAAGATACCAGGTTCTTAGTGACTTCCTTGAAGCTGCTGGATAAAACATTGCCTGAAGTCACACTTCCTTTCCCCTTTTTAGTTAAACCTGCAAGCAAATTCTCCTTTCTGTTTAAGCCACATGAGCTGGGCTTTCTCTTGCAACAGAAACATATTCATCATCAATAAACATAAACACTAGGGTTTATAGTGCCTGTCCCCAAACCAGATACTGGGGTTAAATTCATAAATTGGAAAATGTATTAGTGAAAAATAATTTCTGTTTAAATTAATGATGAGCCTTTTCTGTCTTTTTTTTCATGTGTATTTTGGACTATAGCGCTACCTGACTATGGAGTGGGAATTACCTGTGGAAATATTTACAAGCGTGTACTGTAGTATAATTGGTGCTTGTTTGAATACTCCATTAATATTTAATTTTGCATCATTTCTTGAACTAATTTATTGGCACATTTTCAGCATTCCACTGAGAGACTTGACATAAATCCCATTAATAATAAATGGCGTGAGAGCTGTTTATATTTCTTTTCTGAGCTAGTATGTAAAGGGGATTTTCTATGACAGATAAGACTTGAAAATGCTTGCTTCAGCGACCAACAGGAAATACCATGTGACTGAATGATATTCAGGTCTTGGATTTGGACGTAGTGCTTTCTGTTATTAACTCTTGTGACGTGCGCTCTTCATGAGGTGTACTTACAGATAGAATGGAACTGTAGAGGCAGGATCATAGATGAAACAATACGTTTCCTTGCAGCTGGAGCAGGACGTGTTTCTCAGAGTGGAAGGGACTTAAAGTCTTTAGGTGGCCAGCATGCCCGGAAGGAGCAGTGGTTAGGTCACCTACAAAGGACACAGGCCACATACCCCTGGGTTCCAGTCCTGGGCCCAGGGGGAAACAACCAGTGTGAACAACTAAATGGAAAATTAGTAAAGTGCTTCTTCCTTCTCTGTCTTCCTACCTACCTGTCTGCCTTCATTCCTGCCTGTAACTTTCCTTAATTTTTTTGTTTGTTTGTTTGTTTAAATCAGTGGCCAATATTCCCGCTGTCATTTATGCAGGATGCCATGCCCCCACACACCTCCTGGAAAGTCACTAAATTAGCTCTTTAAACAAGTCACCTTTACCAATAAGTCATCTGAAAGCTTTATATGTGGGAGAGGTAAAGTATAATAAACCACCAAAAGCCTATCTTTAAATGTACCTCAAATTAAGAATTAACCTTTTAAAACAGATAGATCTTAAAATGGTTTAAAATTCTTCACAATATTCTTAGCAAAGCACATGGGTACTAAAAATAAGTGCAAAAACAATGTTTTGCGTTGCTTTTCTAACAGTCAAGATTCTTTTGTGTATCCTAATAGCTGAGCAGTTTAGTCTGCACACATTCCAAGGTCTAAGAAACTGCGGGAAGCAACCAAAATGAACAACTAAATAAAATAGTAAAGTGCTGCCTCCTCCTCTCTCTTCCTGCCTGCAGCCTGTTCCCCTTCATTCCTGCCTGCACCCTTCCTTAAAGAAAAAAAAGAAAAAAAATACTTTCAAAACAAAAGATTCATCTGTTTGCAAGTGACAGAAATCTAGCACAGAGGGCAGTGGGAAGTTAAAATAAATAAAAATGTTGGCTTTGTTACAAAGTAAGAAGGGGAAATCTTCCTCCCCTCCCCCATATCATATTCCTACTTTCAGAGTGACCCTGGAGGGCTGGGTGACCACTGGTTTGTGTGTCCGTCAGCCTCCTGACACTAGCACCCTTTTCTCTGAGAGCAAATGCACCAGGCTCCCTGCAGTCCTGGGGATGTGCTGTCAATCACAGTGCCGAGTCTCCTGCAGTGAGGTGGGTAGTCCATCCTCCTGGACCAGAGATGAATGTGTGAAAATACTGGCCCAGTAGATGCTTTCGCTCTGAAGGGCTAAGGGCTTGTCTTGGTAAGTGGGCCTTCCTGAGCAATGTGATGGAAGGGGTATATGTGATTATTTCTGAAGGTCAGAGAGAATACAATTCCACAAAAGAAAACTGGGCAGTGAGCGGAGGTCCAGGAGGACAGTTCACTTTCTGGGTGATGATGGGGTGGGCAGGAGGGCAGGGGTCTCAAGGAGGCATCAGGAGTGCTGGGTGAAGCCTTTTCTGTTCTGGGTTTCTATCCCCTCTCGGTGGGACAGGAGCCCCAGAAAGGATCTGGGAGCATCTGGCTCCATGCCCATTCCTCCTGCACACCCAAGTGCACACTTCAGTCCCATGGACCCCGTAACTTCTGCCCTGCCCACAGGCAGTCAGCAGGAGGACCTAGTTATAATAAAGAGTAGAGAACAAAGAGACAAAAAGGACAAAAGCAGCAGGACTGGGGTGCTGAGCACTGCCAAGGACTGTCTGTGGGGAGGGTCTGAGCCTGCAAAGAAGATGGGGTGGGAGAAGAAGCTGAAGAGTTTGCTATGAGTGAATGATGTCAAAATCTTCTGCTCACTTTTCTCACAGAATATTCAATAAACCCAGGTGACTCGCTAATGCCAAAGGATGCAAGATTGGCAGGGGGGCAACCAAAGAGCTGACATCTGTGCAATAACCTCTGACACTCACAGAATAAGAAAGAGCTCCTTCCTCGATGCTCTAAATATCACTCATTCGAGAACTCATTCGAGCCAACATCAAATACAAAGGGGCCATTTTCACTGGTGCTGCTTCTGGTTACTCTTTGCCCTTAGAAAGACGACACGGTGGAGTTGGAAAACCTCAGCAAGCCCCATGTCCCCTGGGAGAGAGTCTTTCTTTTGTTTCCATGCTTGTACCCTTCAGGGGGAAGTTGGAAAGTAGCTGGTTGCCAAGTTATTTCGGGATCTTGTTGGGAAAAATGATCACCACCACTGTTTCCATTCTATCCATGTCTTTTGTTGGGGGCTTGGAGGATAGTATTGGGGTGGGAATCAGTAAAGTCTGAGCACTTGATAATATCAAACATAAGATGGACAGTTTGATTCAGTCTGGAGAGTGACAGTAGAAGAGTGTGACTGCCAAACTGATGCCAAATGGCGACCAAGAGAGACATGCTTGTGAGTCTGACCCTCTGAGACTTAGCTGGAGGCAAGAGGCCATGATCTTTGTGGAGTATTGAGTCATGGAGCAAGGGGCTTAAGTTTATCTCATACTAACTGACCCTCCAGCGGAGTGGTCTGGAAAACGTGTTATCCCGCACAGGACAAATGCAGAGAGATGCTTAGTAAATTAAGATCCACTGTAGCTACCACAAAACCCCAGTGCCATCTAGCCAGCAACAGAAATTATCCCAATGCTTTAACAGAGCCAGCTTGGCCAGGATGAGCTAACAATGGCTGGGCCCAAAGCTACCCACTTGGGAGCCTCCGTGTTGGATGGTGCCGGAACTCGCCAAAGAAATCCTCTCTCCTTGAAGAGGTCAAAGGTGAGAAGACAGACAAAAAGAGGATGCTTGGCAAGGCTGGGAGAGACCTGGGAAGGCAAGGGAAGCAGAGCCAGACCCCAGTATCTGCAGGGCACCCCTCCTTCTCCCATTATTTGAATTTGCAGAGTCACAACTGACCCCTGAAGCTGGCAGGAGTGGAGCCCACATATTGCTGCTCTTCTCAGAAGCAGTTTAGCTTGGCGGTTGTCATTCAGGAGCCCCTCTATCTCCGAGGGCTCACCGGGCTCCCTCTATTTGTGCACCCACCATCTGCTGGGTGATTCATGCCCGGCTGGATGCAAAGTCGGGGCTCAGTTTAGATCTTTGGACTTGAATTCATTCCAAAATCAAAGGTGTCAAGCTTAGTGGCCTTAAAATTCTGGAATCCTTTTGGGAAGTGAGAACCTTGTACAGTCTCTTGACGGGTCTACCATGTTATAAAAATATGAAGGCGGTTCTGCGAGGCCCCTGAATCCACTCCTTCCCTCTCTGGACTTGGGGTCCCCAGATCAGAGACCAGGCTCCCTGGAGCAGCCCCTGAGGCACGCGCCCACCCCTTCCTGGAGCAGCTGGCCAGGCGGCTCACACCCCGCCTTTGCTTTAATTTCCTCACCTCTGTTATTCAGCTCCAGGTCCAGAAATGGACTTAATCACATGCTGTACTCACGGCATCGTCTCTCTCTTGTCCGGGAGAGGACCATCTCTTTGTGACAACTGACTCTTTCATCACGTTCCCCTGGGCCGTCTCCACCGCAGCACGGACTCCAGGAAGTGAATGTCGCTTGGAGGTATCCTTGGGCAGAGCACTCCTGCTTTGCATTTCGTGTTCTTGATGTGCATGCACTTTAAACGTGGGCAAATGGGACTGGAGTGTATGTTGCGACGTTTCTCGTCTCACCCAGCACGATACAGTCCTTCCATTCAACCGTGTGTCCTGATGTTGATAAGAACAAACACAATACTAGTGACTCAAGCGAGATGACGTCTGCTTTCATTCTATGTCATTGTATCAAATCCAGTTTCTGGGAACCTAGCTATTGAGGACATTCAGTGAGAACCTACTGTCTGGGTTTCTGAGACCCTTCCAGGTGGCTCTGTGGACACCTAACCTGTTCTACTACCTCCGAGGAGTCCTTCGTGCATGCCGCCCCCTCCGTAGCCCCTCGGGCCCATGTTCCCACCTTGTTCTGTGCTCTGGGAGGCAGAACTCTAGGGATGGAATCTGTGGGTTCCTTTTTCTTCTGGGTTTGGCCTTGGGGAGGCTCCACCAGGAGGTCCCGGGGAGGCAGGGATGTTTTTCTCACCTGAGGGGGCTGGCGGAGCAGTGCCTGAGTCTCTCCACCCTAAGCATCCTGTGCCTTCAGGCACACAGGAGGGAGCAGCCCCCGAGGCTGCTAATCCCATGTGGTCGCTGTCCCAGTCGGTATCTCTAGCTGCTGCCCAGCCTGGTTCATGCTTCCATTCCATTGTTCTATCATGGAACTCCCCTCAACGCCCTGCTGGACCCCGACCCTGATGATGGATTCAGCACGCACGCCCCACACGGGTTCCTCTTGGCTCACCCAGTGGTGGGGTCCTGTGTCATCCCCAACTCCCTGCCCCCACCAGCAAGGCTGGGGTGCCTCCACTGTTTTGCCCTGGCCCTGTCCTTTCCAGTTCCAGCACATCCCTTTGCTTTTGAAGCAGGAATGTTGAGAATAGTCACCCTTCCGCTGGCTGATCAGTTAACACAGCTGTTCCTAAGCATTTGGAAATGTCTGCAGACATTTTTTGATGGTCATGGCTGGAGGGAGGTGGTGAGGGACTAGTGATACTGTAAACACATTTTCTGCCAAGCACAGCGCAGGCCCTGGCTGGGGAGCACCATGTCCAGCGCTGCCTGTGACTGATTCTGAGGAGCTGTCTTAGGACATCTGCTAGCATTGCTTACCTCGGCCATGTCCTCCAGCCACCGCAGTCATAAAGCTGACGTTTTGATGGCCATCTGCCTCAGTTCTTTGCCCATCTCCCATTTGATTCAGAACTGGAGGAGAGAGGATCTGTTATTTATTGGGACTCCTGTTGATGTGAGGGCAGCCTCCCTCTGTGCCAGGGGCCAGTCCACTGAATGCAGAATGAATAGGGTGATGAGGTTAGAGCACTAGCCCCTGGTTAGAGCCCCGGATTCTTCATGTGCCCCTGAAAGGAGAAAACTTCTGTCTCTTACATTGAGGTGAGGCCTGCAGCATCCAGGCCTTACATTGCAAATTCAGCTGCCTCTGGAGACAGCAGGTCATTTTGTCCAGCGCTGTGTCTGCGGCCTCGGGTTTATCTGCCGGTCCCTGCTCCACCCCTAGGACTGGTGGTGGACCCCTCTCCCCCAGGACAATGAGCTAGCAGTGGAAGAGAAGGGGATCCTCAAACGAAAATAGAGAGTGTGGCTGGGGGAGAGGGGTGCTAGGGAGCTTGGCCACTGTGGTCCCATGGGCCTGCTGCCTCTCTTCCTACTCACTGGCTTTGTGACCTTGGCTGAGTGACCTAACTTCTCTGGGCTTCCTGTTTCCTTTCCTGTGACATGAGCATAACAGCATACCTATCTCAGCGAGGCCTGACATTTCCTGGCTCCTCCTCTGAGCCTGTGGGGACACTGTGACCAGCTTCCTAGAATGGACGGGGGTAGTGTGTGGGGTGGGGAGGGTGCCCCTGTGCTGGGAGCATCCCGAGATCTCTTCTCCTTTAGAGAAGAAAGATAGGGGACTACTTACATCAACCGTCTTCCTTTTAGAAACAATAGAGTAATTGTATCATTATATCTTTTGCTTACAAAGTCATACTTGTTTAGAAAGAAAGATATTGACCTCATTTCTCAGTCTTTGGGTATTAGGACACAGGAGCCCACCACTGGGTAGCACCACCACCTGTTCCTTCTCCCCTCCCTTTCCTTTTAAAAATCGATTAATGCTCGGTGAAGCAGGGGGGTTGGTGAGCAGTGAAACAGTTCTGTATGATACCAATTAGGGGGGTCCATGCCATCACATTTTTAAATATGGGCATCAGTTAATTATGTATGCTGGTAACTTAGGTTAAGTTGTCAGCTGGTGCATTGTCCATGTAAAGCCCAAGGGTCTGGGTTTTGCAACCTGGGGCTGCAAGCGGTGTGTGTGGGGAGGTAACGGAGATGAGCAAGTCAACTGTTCCTGCCCACCTGCCTTCCTGAAAACAAGAACAGTGCACCAGCCTTGGCTCATTTGTAACCAACACACCACGCTAATGCTTGAGCTGAATAATAGGGAAAGGTAAGGTATGGGAAGTGTGGAAATTCTGTGTGCTTGCCCTTTAATGTTTGTATAAATCTAAAATTGCTCTTGGATGGACCCTTGTGCCTCAGGTGGCTGAGACACTGGTGTGTGTCCCATAGAAAGCTGAGGATCTAGGTTAAAAAACCCCAAGTAAACAACTAAGTAAATAAAGATACTTCTTCCTCCTCTCCCTTCCTTCCTTCCTCTCTCTAAAATAGAATAAAATTGCTCTACAAAGTAAAGCCAATTAATTAAAACAAAGCAAATCTTTTACTACATGGCCATATTTCTAGTCTCTTGCAACTGAAAGGCATTGTGCCTGACTACATCTGTTTTCTGCTAAGAAAACTATTTAACACATAGAAACAGCAAGGTAAGCCCCCTTGCATCATGCTGAACACCAGCTATATATACACTCGCTTTCCTGGATACAGACCCTCAAACTTACGCCCTACGGATTTTTCAGAGTTTGCACAAGAGCTCATTTTCAAAGATTCAACAGCTCAATTATTTATCTTAGAAAAATGCCAGCGCATTGGACAAATAAGCCATATCGAGACTGTGAGAAATAAATTCACCAACATGTGCCGGCCTCCAGGCTGTCTCCTTTTCTAAGACAGCACGCTGCCAAATAAGTCTTGATTCCAGCTTGGAAGCAGGGACGTTTCTAACCACACACGGACTCCCAGGCACACAGCAGGTCCCCGGGATCTTACAGCCCACAGTCCCCCAGTGGGGGGGGGGGGGGTTGCTGCCCTTCCCAGATCCCCACCTGAATTGTCTCCTCCCACTCCTTCCCCGTTTGTCTCCAGTCCACCTTCCAGGGCCCCTCCTCCAGGCAGGCAGCAGGCGTGCTGCTCAGAAGGGGACAGCCCCTCCCCACCCTGTGTCAGCACGCCCAGGCCTCTCTCAGCTGGGATTGGCATCTTGTCCTGTATCTACCCGGGGCTGGGGCAGCCTCCTGCCGTCTGTTCTCACACATCCCAAACCCTGTCAGCCGACTTCGCTGGCAGCACTCCATCTCAACAGCGCCCAACAGCACTGTCCATCTGTGGCTGCTGGCTCCTGCTATTCTTTTGGGGCCCAGCCGGTTCCATAGCTACTAAAACTGCCCTCTTCCAGCCCTGCAAGGGGTATGGGAGGTGTCTGTCTCATGAAAAGGGCTAAGCAGCCACACACCCCCGTACCCACAAAGCTCTTCCTTTTTGGAATCAAAGTCCCCAACATGTAGCTCCTCCCCCACACACCAGACACCGAGGTCCAGTCCTGCCCCATGTGTGCCCACCAGGGCTGTGGACACCTCATGCTGTGGTCCGGGACACCACAGGGCATGCTGGCTCCTCTGGGCTCCGGAGGATCTGCCTGGATAGAGCAGGGGGTGCTGCGGGCAAAGCTGTGAATGCCCCCCCCTCCCACCCCAAGCCTCTGGTTCTCGTCTGTGAAGTGGGATGAATCCCACCTCTCACCTCTGCTGCACCTGCTCAGCACAAGGGCCAGCCCTGCCCACAGCTGGGAGTCACAGCCTCTCGGGCAGAGAGCCCCACCCACGGCACCTGGTGGGCTCGAGACAGCAGGCCTGGGCGTCACTTAGCATCACGTTAAAGCTCCACCCGCCCTGAACCACTGCCATTTGCAGGTGTTTTTCTAGACAGACTTTCTCACGCCCCCCGGGCTGGGAGAGCTGGCCAGTGAACAAGAACACCCCGGGACAAGGGCTCCCCTGGGGACAACTGCTGTGTGGTGATTGTGGTTTTCCCCATAATTCTCACAGCAGGACCTAACTGGTCCCGTCCTCCATGGAAACCGAGGCTGGGCTGAGACCCTCAAGATGACCGTCACACATCTTGGATGTGAACATTCTCTCCTTGCCCAGAGGGAGGATTTTGGGTGAGAACAGATGGCTGCAGCCTCTTCAGGGACTTTGTGAAGACCATCTGGACAAACCCACTTTGGGGTCCCCAACGGCACCGCTCCCTCTCTAAAAGGGTGCAGATACCTTCCCAAATCAGTAAGGAGGCGGTGAGCACCTGCAGGAAAATCGCAGGCCAAGAATGCCCACTATGCCAGGATGTGCTCAGCGCTGCCCCCTCACTGCCTGCACGACCCCTCAGCGGTCTCTAGCGTGGCAGCCAGCTCCCTGCTGCTCCTAATTTGAATTCCTCGAGCCTGGGTCCTTGTTCAGACACCTGCTCTTATAAAACCTCAAGGTATCCTCAACAGCACAGAAGAGAAACCCAAAGAAATAATAAGACCGTAAAAATAAGTAAAACCTCTGGAACTTTTTGTGCATAAAGTGGCAGAGAAATGCCCAAAGACAGACAGACTTGACTTTATCAAGATGAAATACTTCTGAAGGTTAAAGAAACAATAAACAAGGTTAAGGCAAACTACAATCTGGGGAAAATATTTGCCATTGAAAAGAGTCGCAAAAGATAGTACATGCAACACACATTGGCGGGGGGGCGGCGGTTCGCTGGGCACTGGGGAACGAACTGAACTGGAGCAGCAGCTCATTAAGGGGTCTCATCATGGCACGGCTAGCGCCTTGGTCAAAAGCATGGAGTTTCCTCAAAAAATCAAAAATAGAACAAATTTATGATCCAGCAGTTCCTCTTCTATCCGAAGAATCTGAAAACACTAATTTGAAAAGCTGTGTCCACCCGTGCTCACTGCCGCTCTTACAACAGCCATGACAGGGAAACGGCCTGCGTGCCCAGTGGCAGATGACCGAGTAGATGTAGGGCACATGTGGTAGAACACTGCTCAGCTGTGAGTTGGAGGACATCTTGTGATAGCATGGATGAACCTTATGCTTCATGAAATCAGAGAGACAAACATCTTATGATTTCAGTCATAGATGAAATAGAAAGAGACAAAGCAAACAAGTAGAAAAAAGAAAACTAAAGCAAACCCTCGGACACAGAACTGAGCAGAACTGAGGTTACCAGAGGGAAGGGGAATGGGAGGGAGTGGGAGCAAGAGCCAAGGAGGTCCAACGGATAGGAGTGGAGGGGTATCTGAACTTGGACGATGGGCCGGGGGTGGCATCCTGCACGAAAAGAATGAGAAACTGTCCTAAAATATATGCAGCATTGGAAAACAGTGTCACCCAATTAAAAAAAAAAAGATCCCTGGATGAGGGGCAGTGCTGCAGGGAGCAATAGGGGACAATCCCCAGATGACTCGTGTGAGGAGGTAGACTGCGAAGGCGTGAGGGACTCGGGTGTAAAGGACCCGCCGAGCCCAGCAGCAGTGTGACGGAATGTGTTGTGACGCTGAGTTTGGGGCTGATCTGTCACGCAGCCAGACATGATGAACTCTCTCAGGACTCTGGTTTCATTCATCGTTTTCATTTAACAAACACTCACTGAGCAGCTACTACTAAGAGAAATTATATTAAAAAGCTTAAGTAAAAAGCAAAGACTCGAAGAGAGTGTAGAGAATACAATGTGATTCTTGTAAAAGTGTGTGCGCGCGCATGTGCGCGCACACAGAGACAAATGTTTAGAAGGATTTTTTTCTTTTTTTTTTTTAAGGAAAAGTTCAGGCACAAGCGAAGGCGAGCAGAGGAAAGCAGACAAAGAGAAGAGGAAGAAGCATTTTATTTATTTTATGTAGCTGTTTACCGTGGTTGTTCCTCTGGCCGCAGGACACAAACTTGGGTCCTTGAGACGCGTGTGGACTGTGCTCTCGGCCTAGGGCAGTGGAGCAAATGGCTGCTCCGCCAGGGCGTGCCCAGAGGAGAACTCTAAACCACAGTATGTATTGCCCTCTGCTTTAAATGTCCCTCTGTTGTCTGAATTTCTTTACAGTGAGCACGCAGAACCTCTATAAGCAGGGGCAAAACAGCGTCTGATCTCCATTTAGGGACAAGGCAGCAGCTCGCGGCGCCCTTCCAGGAAAGCTGGAAGGCACTGTGTTCCCAGGCTGCGGGGCTCCTCACACAGATGCACACAGCGATTGCTTGGGGCATCTGTCCACCAGCTGAGCCTGACTCTGGAGGCATCCTGTGGGGCCTGAGAGCCTGCGTTTCCAGCAAGGTCCCAGGCGACCCCAGACAGCTGCTGGTCCAAGGGGTACCCTGCAGGCTCCAGTCTTGACTCTCCCTGTGAGGGCGTCCCTACCGGTCAGCCTTGGGAAAACACAGCTGCCTGGGTCTTGGCTTCCTCTTTTGCAAGATGGGGAGACTTGATCTGTCGTTGTTAGAACTTCCTCTTTGACAATGAGTCTTCTCTGGACACTGAAACGAGTCTGGAAGCCATCTTTTCAAGTCAGCCCACCTGCCCTTAGCTGGCATCTAGGATCATGTCCTGTGTCTCCTGTTGTTCTTGTTACTTCCGTGTCCTGGCAGTTCCTCTTCCTTCCAGGCGATGGCAGCAGAGGACAAGGAGTCCCAGAGGGCGGCCTCCTGTCAGCTTCTCTGGGTTCTTTCAAATGCTTTCTAGAGGAGCCCTGCCAGTTCAACGCCAGTCTTTATTTCTTTAGGATTTAGGCTCTGTTTCCCCCTCCAATAAGATTTGAAGCGGTGTACCAAACAGGAGAAATCAGGATGAAAAATAAAGCAGAACTTGTGCAAGGTCTTACCAGGCACCTGATCTGAACATTGGAACCTAAATTTAGTTCTTAGTTTCAAGGCGAGTGAAGTTGAAGGAAAAGCCAGGAAGGCAGGGGCCACATGCAGGCTCCCAGGGGAGACCTGGGTTTTCCTTCTGCCTCCTCACCTCACAGTTAGTCCCCAGGTTGTTACTCCTTTCTACATATGTGGAAACAGAATCAGGTGACCTCTTTCTCTGTGCTTGTTAAGTGGCAGAGCTGGGACCTTTCTCTCCATCCTTCTGCCTCCCTTGGGTGACATGGGTTTCATTTTCTAGCCCAACTTCCAGAACCCCATTTACAGAGAAAAAGGGTTTTGCTTTTCCTCTTGAGATGAAACGCATCAGAGTGTGGCCTTAGGACCACCATGGACAAAGGTTTCAGGACAGTTGGTCAGGCTCCAGACTGTCCCAGGGTGTGTGTGCTCTGCCTGTCAAAGCTGGAGGGTAGCAGGAAAACTGATCAGCCATCAGACTGAGGGAGACGGCTCCAGTCCTGTTTTCTGATGATTTCTTCCAGTCTAGCCACACCGGCCTCCTCACACCCCTCCAACATACCAGATGCATTCCTGCTCTGTTCCCTCTGCTAGAACACGTGTCCTGGGTATCTTCAAAACTCATCTAGTCACCTCCTTCAAATCTTCGCTCAAATGACTCTACAAGGGCTGTCTTCTCCCTATTTACTCAATCTGTCCTACGGTCCTGAACCCTGATTTGTCTTGCTTTTCCTATAGCTTGTCACCATCTAGCATCTTAAATCATTTATGCATTCTGCTTCCTGATTAATCTGCATGTTTATATGCTGTGATTACAACATTGACTAACCCTGCCTTCACAGAGATGAGACAGTAAATGTGATAATAATGGATCAATTTTTAATGATCTTGATGGTTCCCTGTCTTCTTCACGAAGATTTAAACTCTTTATTGATTAAGGGGAAAGAGTCTTAAAACAGAGGGTCGACACTGGGCCGGGATGGAGAAACAGAAGAGCTTCATGGACAGCGGGTGTTTTGCCATCTGCTCATGGCCGTGTGGACGCAGCTCACCGCAGGAGGCCAGAGGCGGTGTGGGGTGTGCTGCCCTTGATGGCCAGGACTGGAGAAGTCTCCCAAATGGAGACTGAGCTGGAGTCCCCCACTGGCCTGGGGTCTAGTCCAAAGGGCCTGGGAGACAGGGAGTCGAATCATATCTGAAGAACAGGGAAAGCCCCAAAGAGAACTGTGATCAGCATGCAGCTCGTGTGCGGGGCTGGAGGAGCTTGGATGGAATAGATCAGCGTTCTGAGGGGTTACCGAGGACCCTAAGAAGGATCCGTGCAGCCTCCCGGCTTCTTCTTGGGATTTTAATGGTTCTCCAAGGCTTTCTCCTGTGACGGGGACTCTGAGCAGCTGTCCTGAGGAGCCCGGGTGTCTCCCAGATGAAGGAAAGTCCAGAAATAGGTCCATTTCAGGTGTGAGGAGTAGATACATGGAAATAGATCAGATTGCAGTACCTACCAGATTTCTGAGGATAGTCTTCGTATGGAAGATTCTGTGCCATTAATCAGAATGTCTGTCCTGATTTGGGGTGTGAGACGTAGAGGAGTCATACATATGGATCAGTGAGGGTTTCAGAGATGGGGAATCTTTTTTATTATTTAAAAATTTTTGCTAAGGTATGTGACTTGTTTTTTTGTTTTTTTAAGGAAAGGTGCTGCAGGAATGGAGGCGAGCAGAGGCAGACAGAAAGTGATAGGAAGAAGCACTTCGTTTAGTTGTTCGTCTTGGTTGTTCCTCCCCAGCCCCGGGACTCGAGCCTGGGCCTTTGCGGTGTATGTGAGGTATGTCAGGTGGCCTTTCCCACTAGGCCACCAGGCGCACATCCCTGAAGGTTTCGAGCAACGGGGAGGCAAGGGGCTGTCTGGGCTCCTCCTGGACCACGTTCTAAATGAGGGTAACAGTGTCTCCCGCAGATGACTCGACGGCTGGACTGGAAATGTGTGACGAGGTAGAGTCTGCAGCCCGGACAGAATGTGTCTCCAGAACCAGTTAGTTCCACCCCAGCGACCCTCCTCACTAAAGCGGGTTTTACAGCCCTGTGAGGCCATGACTCAGGGCTTCGGGAGGAGGTGGTTGAGAGACTAATGGCTTGTGGGTCCCCCTGAGAGCTACCCAGCAGGCTTACTGGAGACAGGTGGAATCCTGTAACCACAGGCCAGGAACCCAGGGACCCACAAAGCCACAAGTTTCCCCAGTCACCATCTGTGGTATGTTGAGTCTCCTACAGGCAAGTGGTACTCCAGGGGGCTCCCAGGAGAGGAGCTTGGAGGCAGCCTCAGCCTTCACCCTCTGCAGATCCTGTCCGAGGCTTACATTTCAAACATGGACCTGAGGCGTGTTCATCACCCCTGACCACCAGACGCCAGCCCTCCCCCTGCAGGTGCACCTCACCTGGGCCTGCCTGCAACCCGTTTCTCTTCCTCCCCTGGTGCTCCCCAAAGAACCCAAACTCCAGCCTGCAGCCCACGCTGCAGAGCATTGTAACTATTTTTCTCTAAGATTTCCCATTCTCCTGAGGTCTCACCTTCCATGAGCAGACATGTTTGTCAAAGGGCTTTTCCTCATTCAAAGAGGGATCGTCTCTCTAAAAGCAATTCTGCCTGACTGAGCAAATGGAGCAGTCCACATGCATCCCAAGGACCCAGGGTGGAGACCAGAGGTTGGGGGAACCAAGATGAGCAATGAAATAAAGTGAAACGAAATGCTTCTTTCTTATCTTTCTGCCTGCCCACTTCCCTCCATTCCTGCCTAGACCTTTCCTTTAAAAATAAAGAAAGAAATAACTTTCAGGGAAAGTCACACACAACTTTGTCTTGATGCCTGGGAAGTGGGGAGCAGGAAGGAAAGCTCTGATTGGGCTGGGGCGAGGGACAGGAGGAGACTGCCAGTTGTGGGACCTATGGGGACAGGCAAGGAGCTGAGCAACTGTGCAGAAAGGGTATCTGGATACCCTGCAAGCTCTTATTTTATTTTAAAGTGAAGGGTGGCCTCAGAAGGCAGGAAGCTGGGGACCTACCAGCAGCTACCACGCGATTGGGTGTCTGATGATGGCTCAGTTTCACCTGAACCCTGCATGAGAGTTTTGCAGACGTGAAGCTCTCCTTTGATCCTGCCTTCGCTGTGTGAGCACTCGGCCACAGTGTGGCTTCTTTATTTCACACCTCTAACAAGTCTGACTTTGTTCTTTCCATTCTCCATGTCCTGGGCCAGCCCCCCAGGCTCGGGCTCCAGTTGTGTTTGCTGGTCTTCTATTTTTATCCTTTCCCCTTTGTTTTGTAGGCAGAAGGAGGCAAGGCTGCATTTCCTTCCAGCCGAAGACTTCGGAAATCTCCAACAGGCTTTGGAAATGTCACGTGGCATTAGAATAGTAGGAGCTGTGCAGAAACACACAGAAACTGCAATGGGAAATTTTGAGATTTAGTTCTAGACTAGCCACTCACTGACTTTGCAGTCTCAGGAAAGTCATAGCTTTTCTGAGTCTATTCTTCATCTAGAAAGTGAAGGAGTTGGTCTAGCAGGGCTACTCTGGGCTCTGTAGGTCACAAGTGACAAGAAACCAACTCACGGGCCCGCCCTGGTGGAGTAGCAGTTAGATCAATCGCCCCTAAAGGAGCACAGGCCACATACCCCTGGGTTCGAGTTCCAGGTGCAGGGGGAAACCACCAGTGTGAACAGCTAAATAAAAATAAAATAAAATGCTTCTTTCTCCTCTTCCTGCCTGCCTGCTAGCCTATTTATCTTCATACTTGCCTGTAACTTTCTTTTGAAAACAAAACAAAACAAAACAGTGAACAAATGGAGAATGCACTAGTTTTGGGTAGTCAAAAAAGGGCGGAGTAGTCAGACTATGAGAAAGTAGAACAGGAACAAATGGAGCCAGGCATTTGAAGCTACCCAGAACTTTCTGTCTCCCATCTCCATTTTTTTGCTCTGAATGTTGGATTCCCCACACAGTGGCCCACATGGGTCCTAGTGGTTTCATCATTTCCATGTAATGATACCTCTGCTATCTAAGCAATATAGAAGTGAAACAGACTGGCTGAGTTCCAAATCCAGAATTCTCATGAAAGCACTCTGGTTGGCTCAGACTGGATCAGTGCCTGACCCAGAACCAGTGAGCTGGATGTGGCCAGACAGGCAGCGCCACTCTGTGAAACATGGCTGCTCCCCAGCCCCACCATCCTCGTGTGCATGGAGGGAATGGCAGGGAGGTGGGGACAGCTCCAAGACAATCTGGTGGCAAGGCATGTGGAAAAACACGTGTACTAAAACAAATCCAGAGTTTACTTGTTGATGAAAGTTCCGCTATCACTGTGTCAAAACACAAAGACATCTTCTCCAGCCTCTGATCAAAGTTCTTAACATCCTTTGTGCTGAGAAAAGGTGGCAGGAAATTAAAGCAAGTATTGAATAAATTACTGGTCAGATCTGAGTTAACACAATTGTATTTTCTCAAATGAATAAAAAAAAATAGTCTTGCTGAGAGGATTCTGGGCTGAGGACAGAGTAGGAAGCAGAGGAACCTATCTGCATGTAGACAACACTTAGACTGGCAAGGTCTCTCTGGTGTAACTACTGTGAAACTCCGGGGCTCTGGAAGGCTTGCAACTTGCAGAGGAAGACTGGGAAAGTAACTGGTAGTTACTTTTGGTCAATGTCAGCTTATAGCATAGCAGTATCTCTTCACCTTCCACCCTCAGCCAGGTGGCAGGCAGCTGGGAGCACGGTCCTGAAGTTCTCACAGCTTGCAGAATGGACAAAAAGGACCGTGTCCTCCAAATATCAGGGATCTGAACTGTGATGGCTGATTGCTATTTCTGTTCTCAAGGTACAAAGAAGAGAATGCCCCCACCCTTTTATCCACCTGCCATGAAGTGACTCTCAGGAGATTTAAGAGTTACTGTCCCTTTTTACCATATCATTTTTCTCTTTTTCCCCTTTGTGAGCCAGATGTTAAAGACTAGGATATTCAAAAGCAGCTACATATATGTGGAGAATGAGAAGTGACCACACATGCCCAGGAAAGACATGGGCTCAGAAAAGTCCTGACAAAACCTTAATTTATGCCTCGTTCTGTTCTTTGGCATAGACACAGCCTACAATAAGAATGAAAAAAACAAACAAACAAACACAAAAAAAGTCTCAGCAAACCTTGGGAGATGGGAAGAATCTGATTTCCAGTTAAGATTCAAACGTCTGATTCTCAAAAAAAGAAATAAAGGTAAAACCCTCTCAAAGGAAAAAAACTCAATACAAACTGTCCATGAAAAAGACCTGATGGCAGATCTACTAGACAAAGACTTTAAAGCAATTGTTTTAAAGATGCTTAGAGAGGCACACCCTGGTGGAGCAGCGGTTAGGTTAAATGTCTCCAAAGGAGCAGGCCATATACCTGTGGGTTCAAGTCCCAAGTTTCAGGGGAAACAACCAGTGTGAACAATTAAATAAAATTAAAAAATAAAGAAGCTTCTTTCTCCTCTCTCTCTCTGTCTGTCTACTTGCCTTCATTCCTGCTTCCACCTTTCCTTAAAAGAAAGAAAAAGCTCAGAGAGTTAAATCAGGATACAGAGAAAAGTCAAGTAAAGAAGGTAGAGACAGAAGAAACAGGAAACCTAAGAGAAATAAAAAAGAAATTCTGGCACTGAAAAGTACAATAATGAAAATGAAAATTCACTACAGGGATTTAAAGGCATATCTGAGCAGCAGAAGAAAAATCAGTGACTTTGAGGACAGGACAATGCAAATTAACGTGTCTGAGGAATGGAAACAAACAAAGAAGATGTAAGAAAAGTGAACAGAGCCTAACGGCCCTATGCAACTCCATCAAATGAACCAATATATGTACTGTGAAGTCCTGGAAGAGAAGAGAAAAGGGCAGAAAAATATTTGAAAAAATACTTTGCATAGTTGATGGAATACATGAATACAATCATTCAAGAAGTTTAATGCACTTCCAAGTAAGATGAACTAAAAAAGATCTGTACCAAGATCCATTATAATCAAACTTCCCATGACAAAGACAAAGAAAGATTTGTTCAAGCAGCAAAGGAGAAATGACTTATGACCAACAAGGGATCCTCAACAAGATTCAGAGTATTACTCATCAGAACCTTCAGAGGCCAGAGGCTGATATAGTCAAAGTGCTAAAAGAAAAAAAAAATCTCCAGCCAAGAATCTGATACCTGGCAAAACTGTCCTTTAAACTTAATAGAGAAATTAAAATATCCCTAGATAAACAAAATCTGAGGGATTTTATTACCACTTAATCTAACTTGCAAGAAAAGCTCAAGAGGGTCCAGCAGAGTGAAAGGAAAGGACTCCAGAGAGCAAGTTGAAACCATATTAAGGCATGACCTGGTGGCTTAGCAGTTAGGTCAGTAACCTCCAGCTGGCATAGTTCACATACATCCCAAGGACATGGGTTCATGACCTGGAGTCAGGGGGAACAGCTGAAATGAACAACTAAATAAAATAAATGTTTCTTCATCCCCTCTCTCTCCTCCTGCCTGCCTGCCTCCTCATCTTCATTCCTACCTGTGCCTGTCCTTAAATATAAGAACAATAACAGACCATATCAGTGGATTGAGGAAGAAGATACTGGCATTAGGACCTCAACCTGGGACAGTATGAAAACCTAAATAAATAAATACATAAATAAGTAAATAAATGCTTTTTCCTCCTCTCACTTCTTTCCTTCCTCTATTTAAAAAAAAATAAAGATCTCAATAAAGGTAAATACATGGGCAATGATAAAATCTAGTAATATTGTAACAACAGTTGGTAATTTCAATTTTTGTTTTCTATATGATTTTGATACTAATATAGTTAAAATATAATTACTAGTCTAAAAGCTATTGTTTTAACTTTGGTTTGCAACTCCACATTTTGTTTTCTAAATGATATTTTTAAGGAAACATGCAGGCAGGAATGAAGGCAAGCAGGCAGGCAGGAAGAGAGAAGGAAGAAGCATTTTATTTATTTTTATTTAGTTGTACAACTTAGTTGTTCCCTCTGACCTGGGATATGGGGGATATGAACCTGGGTTCTTGGGATGTATGTGGACCGCACTTAGGCTACAGGCAGTTGACCAAATCACTACTCCATAAGGTTATGCCTCTAAATAATTACATTTAGAATTAGCCAGCTGGACTCAGTTTAAATGATGCCAATTTTGTTGGCAACATCCAAAGCATTACAGTCAGGAGTCAGCCTGGGCTGGAAACTTGGGTCCTTGGTCAGTATGTGGACTGTGCCCTAGATGTGGGCTTAATGTTTGAGCCACCAGAGTATGCCATAATTTTTACTTAAAGAGGGGAAAGGGTAGGGATGGAGGAAATAAGGAAGGGAGAAAGGGCAAGGATGAAGAAGTGTTTTTATTTATTTATCAAATTTGGTCCTCGCCCTTTCCCCATGTCCTTGGGCTTTATATTGTCCACAATCCAGCAGTCTCAGCTACCTGAGCCATAAGGGTGCAGCATGGCTCTAAATAATTTAAAAGACTAACACACTTAAAATGATTATTGGTTTGTGTTTGGGGCATACATGTGTAAAGATGTAATTTTGTGACATGAACAACCAAATAAAAATAAATAAAATCTGAGGAAGAGTCCAAGAAGGCCATCTGATAGGTTCCCAGACTCCCCTCCTTCCCACAGAATAACTAGAAAGCACCTATTTTACAGGCACAAATGCTGAGGAAAAGCAGGCCAGCAACTACATAGATGGCAGCAACACCATAAAAAATAAACAAAACACCATAAAGATTAGGCAAAACAGCTGGTTTTGGCACCACATTGCAGTGTTGGGACTCCAAGTCCCAGGGGAAAGCACTGAACCATGGCAGAGAGGGTGGAGACTTGGGATGAACCGGACATCCCAGAAAGAAAAGACTTGCTCTGGCATCAGAGAACACGCCCAGCAGAATCATGTTCATTGAGCCAGGGGAAGGAGGTCTCAGTGCAGGGTAGAAAGAGGACCAGGACCCTGTTAAGCTGAGTCACAGTTCCTGAGGGAAATCTACATAGGACACCACCATCACCAGAAAGCTGATGAGGGAAACACCTGCCTTTCTCACCATTACTACACAGAAGCCGCTGGACCCACCCACTGGAAATTCCAGCCCTAGGCCTAAGGTCACTGGAAACAGCATCTCTGGGATTACAGTATCTCTGGAGGAAGAGGGTCTCCCAGAGAGAGAAACCTTCAACAGTTACCAGCTAGCACTGCTCTGTGGGTGGAGGTGGAACTGCAGGATGCTTGCTGATTGTGGGCCAAAAACAATCCTCAGGAGTACTTTATCATTCAGACCTGTGATGCTGGAGGAAGACTCTGCATCCCCCACAAAAACTCCAATACCATAAGCTGGACTTCTGAGCTTCAACCCAGGATCCAACCCCAAGTTTCAATAAATCCAGTGAGAGGTGATGTCCCACAACTATAGAATTCTGTGTTCAACCAAGAACCAGGCCTATTCAGTGTAAATCAAACCCTAACACAATGCCATCACTTCAGAGAAACCTAACACACAGAAATAAAAACATAATACCAAACAGAGAGAAGACACAAAGAAATGTATGTGCAATGGTTGATCTTATTAACACCCAAGGGAAAAATCTGAATACAACAGACTACTTGAAGATAAATTTATGACAACATAATCATGGAAATCAAGACAGCAATTGAAAAAGAAAAAAAGAACCACAACAAAGAGAGAGAACATAGAAAGTCACTCAAAGCAGATGTCAAAGAAATAAAGAAAACAACAGCTGAACTAAACTCAGTGGAGGGACTCAAGAGTAGGATGAATGAAGCCACCAATAGAATCAGTGAGCTAGAAGATAAGGCAGAGGAATTCACTCAAGCAAACCAGCAAAGAGTAAAAAGACTGAAAAGAAATGAAGCCAGCATACGAGACCTATGGGATAACATCAAAATGAGCAGCATTTGTACAATAGGGGTCCCACAAAGAGAAGAAAGAGAAAAGGGAGCATAAGATGGGTTGGAAGAAATAATACCTGAGAATTTCCCTAACCTGAGGAATGAAGCAGACCTCCAGGGCCAGGAATCTCTAAGAATTCCAAACAAAAGTAACACAGACCTACAAGACATATCACTATCAAAATGTCAAAAACACAAGATAAAGAGAGAATTTTAAAAGAGGCTAGAGAAAAATGAATCATATACAAAGGAGTTCCATAAGATTGCTATTGGAATTCTCAGCTGAAACTCTACAGGTTGAAGGAACTGGTGTGCTGAAAGAAAAGAATTTCAAACTTAGGGTACTCTACCCTATGAAATTATCATTTAGAATTGAAGAAATGATAAAAAGCTCTTCAGATAGGCAAAAGTTAAAAGAATTCATCACCATAAAACCAGCTCCACAAAAAAATACTTAAGGAAGCACTATAAAATGTAAAGAAATCCCACTTAAAAAGAGCAAGACTGCAAAATATAAAAAGTGGAAGGAAGACTAAAAATGTGGCTGGAAAATGAACTCAAGACTAATTTGCTTTCAAATAAAAAGAAAATAAGCACAATAAAGCAAGGATTAAAACATGACTAGAGATCCATTTCCAGATGGTGACTCGATAGGACGCACTTTCAGGTTGTTCCCCACAGACACCAAAAAATTTTTTAAAATCACCAATTTTCCTGAGACAAACACCAAGAAATGACTGGCACTTTGACTGGAGACAGAACAGCTAAAGACTAACAGTGGGTGAGGATATCTGGTGTAGTTCTGAGCTAAGTCGCAGATTTGGATTTGGGAGGGAGCTCAGGAGTCTCCAGACGCTCCGTGAGGTGGAGGCTTGGGATTTTGGGACCAGCTGCAGAAGCAGCTAGAGGTGGGCCCAGTGGGGCTGAGATACGGAACCAGGAAGGCCAATTTGGGAGGGAGTGAAAGGAGAGCCAGCTCAGCAAAATTGTGCTGAGCACAGACAAAAGCAGAAATCAGCCAAATCAAACCCCTCCCACAACCACTTCAAGGCCTAGCCTGGAGTCCACTGAGTGGAAATCCCGCCCACTGCACATTCAACCACCAGAAATCCCACCCATCAGGTGCCCCACCCCTTGGAATACAGTCCCAAGCCTCAAAGTTACCCGCTAACGCCACCTTGTGTGTGGAGGCAAAACTGCAGCCTGACTGCCAAGCCTGGGCAAGTCAAACCTAAGCATCGCCAGGGAAACTGAACCCTCAGATATGTAAACAGAATGCCGAATAGAGCAAAGGCATAGAGAAATATATGTGAAATGACGAATCCAATCAAAAACCTAGGGGAAAATCTGAATACAGCAGATATACGTAAATTACCTGAAGAGGAATTTAGGGTAACAGTGATTAACATACTCCTGAGAATCCAGAAATCAGTACAGGCAGGAAATAAGAATGTCAGGAAGCAAAGAGAAGAATTAAAACAAGACATCAAACAGGTAAGAGACATGATGCCTGAATTAAAGGACTCAATAGAGGGGCTCATAAATAGGATGGATGAAGCTTCCAATAGAATCAGTGATCCGGAAGATAGGACAGAGGAACTTAATCAAGCAAATCAGCAAAGAGATAAAAAAAAAATTCAAAGATTCAAACAGCATTCGAGACCTCTGGGATAACATCAAAAGGAACAACATTCACATGATAGGGGTTCCATAGGAAGAGAGAGAAAAGGGGGCAGAAACCATATTTGAAGAAATAATAGATTAGAACTTCCCCAGTTTGAGGAATGAAGCAAGCCTCCAGATCCAGGAAGGTCGAAGAGTTCCTAATAAAAGAAACTCAAACAGAATTACATCTAGACACATCATCATAAAAATGCAAAAAATACAAGATAAAGACTATTAAAAGCAGCCAGAGAAAAGCGTGTCACATACAGAGAAGCCCCCATAAGACTGTCAGTGGACTTTTCAAATGAACCTCTACAGGCCAGAAGGCAATGACATAGTATATTCAAAGTGCTGAAAGAAAAGGAGTTTCAACCTAGGATACTATATCCGGCAAGATGATCATTCAGAACTGAAGGAATGATAAAAAACCTTTTTGACGCACAAAAGTTAAAGGAGTTTATCACCACAAGACCTGCTTTGTGAAAAATATTAAAGGATGTTCCATAAAGCATAAAGAAACCCCACAGAAAAACAATAAGACAGCAAATGCACCATAGTGGGTGTCATCTGCCAGCCTTGATCAAATTAAAACCATAGTTTCTTGCTTCCGGTCCTTGTTCATCAATACTACTCACCCATAACCCAGTGGAAGTGTCCCTTTCTTGCCTGTCAGCTTCTGTGCACTTTCCATGAACTAGTCCTGACCCAAGACAACACAGTGACTTTCTTCACCACCAATGGACAACAGCTACACCTTCTCCAGATGACAAGAGTCCCACCCTTAGGGAGAGGTTCCATCTTTTCAACATGCTCCTTCCTTTGGTACTCAGCTCTCATTCCCAGGGTACATTTCAGAGTACTCAACCCCTTTATAGTTAGTGCCCTGATGTAATTCACAATTATATGTAAACTTTTCATAAAAAAACTTGTAAAAAAAAAAAAAGAAAGTGTGTTCTAAGAACTCAAGTTGCAAAATGATCAGATATAATAAAGGTACATTTCTACAAGAAAAAAATGAGATGTGAGTGGAACAGAATATTGGACAAACTTGTTTTTGTAAAAAAAAAACCCTTCACAATGTGTCAGTCTTAAAACCATAGAACATTTGTTGGAAAGGATCTTTAAAATCAAGTGGCTTAACTTCCCACTGAATGTGTAAAGCTCTCTTACATCACCCCAAAAGTCATGCAGCCTCTCCTTGAACATTGCCAGTAACACTGGACTTATTACCACTCTACTCAGTTCATAAATATTATTTTCTATCTTGAAAAAAATAACAAAAAAAGATCATATCAATAGACATGTAGAAAACTTTTGACAAATTTCAACACCCATTTATGCTAAAAACCCTGCATAAAATGGGAGTAGAAAGTATATACCTCAACATAATAAAGGTCATATATGATAAACCCACAGCCAATATCATATTTGATAGTGAAAAATTGAAAGTATCTCCTCTAACGTCAGGAACGAGGCAAGGCTATCCACTCTCACCACTATTATTTAACATCATACTGGTGGTCTTAGAGCAATTAGGCAAGAAAAAGAAATAAAAGGAATCCAAAATTGGAAGGGAGGAAGGACAGTAAAACTATAACTATTTGTAGATGACATGATTATATATGTTAAAAACTCTGTTAAAAACTACTAGAACTAATCATGAATACAGTAAAGTGGTAGGCTACAAAATCAATGCACAAAAATCCTTTGCATTTTATGCACTAACAATATGCTAGAAGAAAGTGAGATTTTAAAAGCCTACCACATTTACAATAGAAGCAAAAAGAATCAAATAGCTTAGAATATATTTTAACAATGTAGGTGAAAGACCAATATAATGAAAGCTATAAATCCTTCTTAAAAGAAATAGAGGAAGATACAGTGATACTTCCCCTGCTCATGGCTGGGAAGTATCAACATTAAATGGCCATCTTACCTAAAGCATTATACAAACTTAAAGCAATCCCCACAAAAACCCCAATGGGCATATTTCAAGGAAATTGAACCAAACATTAAAAAAATTGTATGGAACAAAAATTACCTGAAATAATCAAAGTAATTATGAGAAAAAAAAGACAAATCCAGATGTATGACATTTCCAGACTTTGAGCTATACTATATAAAGCAACAGTAATCAAAACTGTGTGATACTGGACTAATAACAAAGGCACAGATCAATAAGATAGATCTGAATCATCAGAAACTGACTCGCTCACTAATGGTCAGCTAATTTACAACAAAGGAGTCAAAAGTACGTGATGGAGAAAGGAAAGTTTCTTCAGTAAATCATGTTGAGAAAACTTGACAGTCACATGCAAAAAATGAAGCTAGACCATTAACACCATTTACAAAAATTAACTCAAAATGGTCTATAGACTTAAATATAACACCAGAAACCATAAAATTCTTGGAAGACAGCATAGGAAAGACATTCTATGACACCAGCCTTAGAGAGGCCTTTGGGGACTCAACTCCAGCATCAAGGGAAACAAAAACAAAAATAAATAAGTGGGAATACATCAAATTTAAAAGCTTTTTCACAGTGAAAGAAAACATCACCAAACAAAAAGACAGCTACTAACTGGAAGAAGATATTTGTGTTGCACATCTCTAACAAGAACTTAAAGAAAAAATTATACAAGAGCCTTCAGAGAAGAATTAACACCTATTCTCCTCAAGTTCTTCCAAAATATTGAAGAACAGGGAACTCTCCCAAATGCTTTTTATAAGGCTAACATTACACTGATACCAAAAACCAAACTGGAAAGGAAGTAAAATTCATTATTTGCAGATGACATGATTATATATATTGAAAAACCCAAAAAATCTATCAAAAAACTTCTAGAACTCACCAATGAATACAGTAAAGTGGCAGGCTACAAAATCAATGCTCAAAAATCTGTTGCATTTTTATACGCAAATAACACACTAAAAGAAAACAAAATCACAAAAATCACACCATTTAAAATAGAAGCTAAATGAATGAAATACCTGGGCATATACCTAACAAAGGAAGTTTAAGAGATCTATATAATGAAAACTACAAGTCTTTCTTAAAAGAAACAGAAAAGGATACAAAAAAATGGAAAGACATCCCCTGCTAGTGGCTGGGAAGAATTAATATCATTAAAATGGCCATCTTACCCTAAGCAATATATAGATTTAATACAATCCCCACTAAAATCCCATGGGTTTATTTTCAGGAAATAGAACAAAAAATCTTAAAATTTGTATGGAAAAACAAAAGACCCCAAATAGCCAAAGCAATCACTAGAAAAAAAGAATGATCTGGAGGGATTATACTTCCAGACTTTGAGCTATATTACAAAGCAATAGTGATCAAAATGGTACAGCATGGGAATAACAGAGGCACAGACCAGTGGAATAGAACTGAATCACCAGAAACTAACCCACTCAGTCAGTTAATCTATGACAAAGAAGCCAAAAGCATTCGATGGAAAAAGGAAAGTCTCTTCAACAAATGGTGTTGGGAAAACTGGACAGCTGCATGCAAAAGAATGAAGCTAGACCACTGTCTAACACCATTCACAAAAACTAATTCAAAATGGACTAGAGACTTGGACAAAAGACCAGAAACCATAAAGCTCTTAGAAGACAACATAGGAAAGACTTTCCATGACATCAGTCAGAGAGAAGCCTTTGGGGACTCAACTCCACCATCAAGGAAAATAAAAATAAAAATAAGCAACTGGGACTACATCAAACTAAGAAGCCTCTTCACAGCAAAAGAAAACACCAAAACCAAAAAGAAACCTAACTGGGAGAAGATATTTGCATCTGATATTTCCAACAAAGGCTTAATATCTAAAACATACAAAGAACTCATAAAACTCAACAACAGAACAGGCAAGCCAATAAAAAAATGGGAGGAGGAATTGGAGAGACTTTTCTGAAGAGGATATACAGATGGCCAACAGGCACATGAAATTATGTTCCTACTCGTTGGTTATCAGGGAAATACAAATTAAAACAACAATGAGATATCACCTTACACCTGAAAGACTGTCTATTACCCAAAAGTCTGGAAACAACAAATGCTGGCAAGTATGTGGAGAAAAGGGAACAATTTTGCACTGCTGGTGGGAGTGTAAGTTGATACAACCCCCATGGAAAACAGTGTGGAGACTCCTTAAAAAACTGAAGATGGAAATCCCATATGATCCTGTCATTCCACTTCTGAGCATCTACCCAAGAGATACAAAAGCACCCATCCGCAGAGATGTATGCATCCCCATGTTTATTGTGGCCCTATTCACAATAGCTAAGAACTGGAAATTACCTAAGTGCCCAATATCAGATGAATAGATCAAGAAGATGTGGTACATATGTACAATGGACACTACACAGCCCTTAGAAGAGATGAAATCCTGTCATTTGAATCAACATGGATGGGTCTAGAGGAGATTATGCTAAGTAAAATAAGTTCAGAGAAGAAGATAGACACTAGATGATCTCAATCATAGGTTGAATGTGAATAGACAAAGCAAAGAAAAAGATGAAACAAACCCAACCTTTGGACATTGGGAACATTACTGAGGTTACCAGCAGGAATGGAGTGGGGGGGTTGGTAAAGAACTCTGTGATGTGGTGGAGGGCAGGGTGTGTTGACATGAAGCTGAGGAATGGGAACTTGCACACAGGTAGAACCTACACATGAGTTTATATTAATATGTAAACCAAAGATACCTCAATAAAATACCAAGAAAAATAAAATCGATGGAATTTGTGTTAAAATATATAGCCTCTTCTGGAATTTACCTATGGGAGGGGGCTCAGGTCCTGATGAGGCGTGGCGTCCATCCAGAAAGAACTCAAGGAGACACAGCTGATGACCAGCACCACGTAGCAAGATGAAGCTGAAAAGGAAAATAATTTTTATATGTTATTGAAGTTTAGCTGATAGACTCTAATTATACTATTGTTACTTTAAAATGTTGAATGCAATATCCATGGTAATCACAAAGATTATAGCTATAGATATACATAAAAGGAAGTGAGATAGAATTTAAACCTATCAGTACAAAAAAATCAACTAAACATAATGCAGGAAGTGAGAGACAAAGATCCTATAAGCATATAGAGAACAAATAACAAAATGATGACATTTCCTCATTATATCTAATTACTGTAAGTTGATTAAACTCTCCAGTCAAATCACAAAGATTGGCAGAATGGATACAAACACATGATCAAACCATATGCCATATACAGGAGACTAGTTTTAGATTCAAAGACACAAATAGATTTAAAGGGATGGGGAAAAGATATTCCATACAAACAGCAACAAACAGAGAGCAGAGGTGACTAGAGAAATACCAGACAAAACAGACATTAACTCGAAAAGGTTGGGGCATCCTGGTAGAGTAGCGGTTGGGTCAGTCGCCTCCAAAGGACACAAGGCCACATATCCCTGGGTTCAAGTCCTGAGTTGGGAGGGGAAACAACCAGTGTGAACAATTAAAATTAAAATTAAATAAAGTGCTTTTTCCTTCTCTCTCTTCCTTCCTGTCTCTCTTCCTCACCTTCGTTCCTGCCTGCACCTTTCCTTTTTTAAAAAAAGTTCCCAAGAGACAAAGGACATTTATATAAATAAAATTTTCGATACAGCAAGAATATACAACAATTATAAACATTTATGCACCTAATAACATACCATTAAATATATAAAGCAAAAATGGATACAATTAAAGGGAGAAATAGAGAGTACTATAATAGCTGAAGATGTCAATATCCCAATTTTAATAATGGATTGAACAGCCAGACAGGATAAAGAAATAGAGGGCTTACACAATACAATAAACCAATGACATCCCATGGAAATATGCAAAAAGCATTCTTCTCAACGACACATGGTATATGATAAGGGAGAGCATAGGAACAGGGACACCTTAAAAACTATAAAGCAAGATCGCAGGTGTTGAAGCAGTAAATTAATTAACTGGCCAAACCTAATCAAGCTTAAAAAAAAGCCAGTACCACCCTAGCTCCAGGCGTAGTGGGGATTGGTTTACAGAAAAGGTATTTCCTTAGTAACCAGTCCTAAGCCACGCCCCCCAACAACTCCTGGGTCAGCGCCAGGTGTGCGGGGTGGGGTCTGGCTGTGACTCAGGGCTCTGCTCTTGGTTCCACCCACCAAGGGAGGCGTTCTGCTACCAGGGTAAATAAGGAGTTCCCTTAGCCTCTACTTGTCTTTTCTTTTCCTGCTGCTTATAACACATTTGTCTTGAATTCTTTCTGGATGACCTTCCCTCGCATTGGATAAATTCCAGGATAGACATATATCAGAACACAAATTAAGTCTCAATCGATTTTGTTTATTTATTTTTCAAAGGAAAGGTTCCGGCAGAAATGAAAGCAAGTAGGCAGGCAAGCAGGAAGAGAGGAGGTGGAAGCATTTTATTTACTTTTATTTAGTTGTCACACTGGTTGTTTCCCCTTGGACCCAAGATTCCAACCCAAGGTTATGTGGGCTGCACTCCTTTGGAGGCTATTGACCTAACTACTGCAGCTCCCCCCAAACGTGCCTATTTATTTCTTTTTTAAAGGAAAGATGCAGTCAGTAATGAAGGTGAGTAAGCAGGCAGGCAGGAAGAGAGAAGAAGCAGCAGTGTTTTATTTATTTTCATTTAGTTGTTCATCATGATTTTTACCCCAGGTCCTGGGTCACAAACCTGAGTCCTTGAGATGTATGTGGACTATGCTCAACAGATTTACCTGCTAAGCCACCAGGGTGTCCCTCAATAGATTTTGAAAGACAGGTATCATACAAAGTATCTTCTTCAAATACAATGAAACGAACAGGAGTAAAACTGGATAACTAACAATTTTGAAAATTAAATAACACACTCTAAACCAATGCATCAAAGAAGAAAAGTTATAAGGTGTTCCCTGGTGGCTCAAGTGATAAGTTGGAAGCTAGAGCTTAGATTATGTAAATCCCAAGTCAAAATTAAATAACCAAATACATGAAGTGCTTCCTCCTCTTCCTCCCTCTCTCTCTCCCTTCCTTCCTTCCTTCCTTCCTTAGAAATGCTTTTCCATCTCTCTCTCTAAAAAAAGAAGAAATCATAAGCGATATTAGAAAACAGATGAATAAAAAAATATAGCATATAAAATTGATGGCAAGAAATACAATAGAGGAAGGAAAAATAGTTGAAGGAATTAAAAGATGCCAAAACTTGCTTCTTTGAAAAGATCAACAAAATTGACAAATCTTTATCTAGATAAACTAAGAAAAAAAAAGACTCAAATTACTAAAATCAGAATTGGGAATTACTACCGAATCTACAGAATTAAAAAGATAAGAGAGTAAGATGAACAATTATGTGCCAAAAATCGGATATCCTAAATGAAATGGATAAATTCCCAGTAACACAAAGCTACTAAGACTGTCATTAAGAAACAGAAAATCTGAATAGGTCTACAGCTAGTAAGGAGATTGAATCTGTAATCAGATATCTTCCAACAAAGAAAACCCTGGACCCAATGGCTTCACTAGTAAATTCTATCAAATATTTAAATAATTAATATCATCCCTACTCAAAATTTTCTAAAAAATTAAAGTGGAGGAATATTTCCTAAGTCAGTCTATGAGATGAACAGAAGCAAAACTTTACAATTCACAAATCTGTGGAAATTAAACAACCAATGACCTCTTAACCAGTGATCAAAGATGAAATCATAAGAGCTATTCTTAGAGGTGAGTCATGCCCTGGTCTAGTACATCCTGGGAGCTGCCCCACATACATCCCAAATCCTGGGTTCAAGGCTTGGGACCAGGGGGATCAACCAATAGAACAACTGAACACTATAAAAATAAAGTGCTTCTTCCTCCTGTCTCTTCCTGCCTGCCTGCCTACTTGCCTTCATTCCTGCCTGCACCTTTCCTCTAAAAAAAAAAAAACAAAAAACTTAGCTATGAATGAAAATAAAAATCTAGCATATAAAAAGTATTTCCCTGATACCAAAGCCAAAGATATTGTAAAAATTGCAGATTGATACCTGTTATGACAGATACATAAAATTTATGCAAAAACTTAACAAAAATACTGGTAAATTAAATTGGGTAGCAAATTTAAAAGATTTACACATTATGACCAAATGAGATTTATTCCTGGAAAGCAAAGATTGGTCAACAAATGAAAATTATGCATGATCGTTTATTTTGATGCAGAAAAAGAATTTGACAAAATCCAACACTTTCATACTATTCTCTAAAACAAAAGTCATATGAAATCTCAAGGGACTCTGAATAGCCAAAAGAATTTTGAAAAAAAAATTTAAAAGAACAAAGTGGGGAGACTCACACTTTCTGGTTTCAAAAATTGCTATAAAATCACAATCAAAACAGTGTGACACTGACATAAAGATGGACATGTAGACCAATGGAATAAAGAACTGAGCTATTAACCTTCACATATATGGTCAAATGATTTTTTTTTTTTTTCCAGAGAAAGGAAAGTAGGCAAAAATAAAGGTGGGCAGGCCGGAAGGGAGAGGAAGAAAAGTATTTATTTTATTTAGATGTTCATTTTCAGTTTTTCCTCCAGTCCAGGTTGTGAACCTGGGTCCTTGGGCTGTATGTGGACTGCTCCCCAGGCATGGGCTTAACCCTGAGCCACCAGGACATGCCTCAAATGATTTTTGACAAGGAAACCAAGACCAATTGGAGGAAAAGACAATCTTCAAACAAATCGTGCTGGGAAAACTATATTCATATGCAAAAGAATGAAGGTGAACCCTCACCTGACACCATATATAAAGATAAATTCAAAATGCATCAAAGACCTAAATGTAAGACCTAAAACTTACAGTTTTTACTTATTGCCAGTTTCATGACATGGGAGTTGGATATAATTTCTTGAATATGACACCCAACGGACAAGAAAAAATAGACAAATTGGCTTCATGAAAATTTTTAAAACTTGTGCATCAAAAGACAATAGTAACACAGTAAAAAGGTAATCTGCAGAATGAAAAAATATTCGCAAATAATATATTTTTAAGGAATTATTTTGTCCTTAATATATAAAGAGATCCCATAACTTAACAATAACAAAACTCCAAAACAATATGACTTTAAAACCAGCAAATCACTTAAATAGAACTTTTTCCAGAGAGATATGGCCAATAAGCACATGAAATGACACTCAACATCATTAATCCACCTTACACCCATCGAGATAGCTACTACTGGAAAAACAGAAAACAGTAAGTGTGGTGAGGATATGGACAAATTGAAACCCTTGTGCTGCTGGGAGTGTAAAATGTCTTGTCACTGTCAAATACAGTTTGACAGTGCCTCAAAAAATACTAAAAACACATCTGCCAGGTGATCTGACAACTCTGCTTCCGGGTATGACCTCAAAAGAATTGGAAGCATGGTCTTGGAGAGATGTGTGCACACCCATGTTCACTGCAGCATTATCTACAAAAGCTAAAATGTGGGAGCAACCCGAGTGTCCATTAGCAGATGAATGGAGGAGGAAAAAGGCAGGAAATTTAGACATATGCTATATTATGGACAGACCTTGAGGATGTTATGTGTAATAAACCACACCCCAAAGACAAATACGGTATGATTGCACTTCTGTGAGGTATTCAGAGCAGTCAGACTCACAGAGACAGGAAGCTGAATGGTGGTCACCTGGGGCTGTGGGGGAAGGAGAACAGAAAGTTGTTACTTAATGCATAGTTTTACAAAACGGAAAGTTATAGATCTGGACAGTGGTGACGGCTGCACAGTATCATGCATTTAATACCTCTGAACTGTACGTTTAAAGATGGTCAAGATGGACATACCCTGGTAGCTCAGGGGTTATGCCTATGACTGGGGTGCAGTCCAATACAACCCAGCAAACCAGGTTCATGGCCCCAGATGAGAAGCGGGTGGTCAGCTAAAAGTGAGCAACTAAGTAAATAAAACACTCCTGTCTCCCCTCTTTTACTTCTTACCTGTTGCCTGCTTGCCTTCATTCCTGCCTGCTTGCCTCTTAAAAGAAAAAAAGAATTAAGATGGTAGATTGTTATATTTTGCCACAATAATAAAAAGGAAAAACCACCACTGTATAAGCAAGTTGGGTAGGGGATAAGAGGTAGAAAAACAAGTCTTCTATCTATTGTATATGGTTTACTTTAGAAATCAGCAAACTATGGCTCCTGAGCCAAATTCAGCCGAGTGCTTGTTTCGTAAATGACATTTACCTTGTGTGTACATGTCAATGACTAGGTCACTGTACATCCCCGTTTGACCAGGGTTAACTAGGTTTTAGCAAGACAGTACCATGTCTGTCTGGTTTCTAGTGTGGTTGGCTAAGTTAATTTGGGCAAACACATATCCATCAACAGGCTTCGAATTACCAGACAGCAGCGCAGTTTTCCCCAATGGGACTGTCGCCTTGTTCCCAAGTCCCACCCTGACCCCATGATACTCCACTAGTCTTGACTAGTTGACTTGGTCAATTTTTTTTTTAAAGGAAAGGTGCAGGCAGGAATGAAGGTGCTGCAGGAAGAGAGAAGAGGAAGAAGTATCCTTATTTTATCTTTATTTAGTTGTTCACACTGGTTGCTTCCTCCTGGGCCTGGGACTCGAAGCCAGGGGTCTGTGTCTCTCTCCTTTGGAGGCGACTGGCCTGACCACTGCTCCATCAGGGCACACCTGAAACATTTTAGTTTTGTATTTAATTGTTCACATTGTTCTCCCCAGACCTGGGAAGCGGACCTGGATCCTTGGGAGGTACGTGAACTGTGCTCCTTAGGAAGCAGGGGGCTTAGCCGCTCCTCCACCGGGGTGTGCCTCTACATAAAAATTGTAAGTTTATATATGATTCTGCTCCACAGAAGTACATGGCAATGACTAAGAAATTCAGGCCCAAAGCCAAGTTTCTCCTCCTCTTGTCTCTGCACCGCTCTCCGAGGCTGCAGGAAAGCCCTGGTCAGGCGGGAGAGTGGGAGAAGTCCCATCCAACGTTGCATTCACCCGGCAGCAGAGCGCCTGCAAACCGCCACCCTCTGCACCCACACTGCTGCAGTTTCAGCCAACTGCGAGCCATAAACAATAAATTGCTTAGTGTTGGACCCTGGGGGCAAAACTGAAACTGCATTTGATCTCTTGAACGTGAGCCACGCAAAATGCTCTTGAACCTGGAGGCAGGAAACTGGTTTTCAAAAGTCCTTTAATTTTGAAATCATAGATTCACAGAAGCTGTGAAGACAGTACAGAGGTCCCAAGTCTCTATGCCCAGTTCCCCAGGGGTTCCAGCTTACGTCTTATGTGATGTCCAGGGGTCGCCTCAGATGTAGGTATTGAATCAGGAACTTGACAGCAGTACAATGTGGACATAGTTCTGTCATTCATTTACGGCCTGTGTATGGCTGTGGACCCACCACTAGAGTCAAGAAAGAGCTAGTCCATCACCCGAGGCCCCACTCCTGCTGCCCCAGAGTCACACACTCCCCCACGCCCTCCCTGCCCCCACACGGATTTGTTCTCCATCTCCGTCATTTTAAGAAGACTAAGTTTTAAATCCAACTTCTGACCCTGTCAGCTGTGTGAGCTTGGATGAGTCACTTGTCTGTGACAGACTTTGCTCGTCTCCCACTCATGAGAGGAGCTTGGGCTGCATTAGAATGTCTCTTGAATTTTCACAAGATGGGATCTCAAAATTCCACAGGGATTATGAGAAGGAAAACAAGGTTTTATAATAAAATAAACTAGGGAAAATCTGCTTTAAATAAGGTGACTTTTTTTTTTTTTCTGCGAATCCTTTTTCCTTTCATATGCTCAGGTGACTTGTGACTCTTCTGTGAGATGGGGAGGCAGCATTGTCTTAACTGCTGAAAACATCTTCTAGGCACGTCCTGGTGACTGAGAGGTTAAGCCTGTGTCTGAGGAACCATTCATACAGCCCAGGAACCAGGTGCACGGCCCCGGGAAGGGCAGGGAGTAGAGATTTAAAAGTGAACTAATAAATAAGTAAAATGCCTCCTGCCTCACACACACACACACACACACACACACACGTGTGTGTGTGTGTGTGTATACATACATATATCTTCGAGAGCAAGTTTTTTTTTTAATGAATATACTTTGAGATATGCTATTTCAGAGGCTCTCTGAGGTACTATGTCTTCTGTGTACTGGGTTGAATTGTGTCCACCCAGAACCTCAGAACGAGACTGTATTTGGAAAAAGCATTTTTGTCAGTCCTTAAGGTAAAGCTCTTGAGCTGAGATCATCCTGGACGAGAGTGACCTGAATCCAATGAATGACAAGTGTCCTGATGAGAGACAGTGGGAGAGAACGTAAACACGCAGAGGGACAGGCCATGTGACGATGAGGCAGAGGACGAAGGCACCCAGGGCCCAGGAACCCCAAAGCTCATTGCAGCCCGGGGAGGGCAGGGAATGGAGCCACCTGGGGTGGGGGCCCAGGAGGGGCCACCCTGCCAACACCTTGACTTCCAGCCTCCAGAGCTGGGAGAGCACAGGTTTCTGTCATTTTAAGTTACTTAGTTTGTGGTTATTCATTCCGACGGCCCTAGGAAATGAATACACTGTGAGCACTCCTGGGTATCAGGAGGTCTCTCCTGAAGTCTCTTGAGCCACAAGCTCCTTCCCTGCCCAGGGCCTTTCCACACACCAGCCCTTCTGCTGTGACCCTTCCCTTCTCCTTCAGTCTGCTGCTTTCTCTGCAGTGAGGTCAGTGCCACCTCTCCAGAGGGCTCGTCCCTGCCCGCTATAGTCCTCTAACATTCCACCGCCCAGGGGACCACAGATTCACTTGCCTGATTGTTTGATGGTGCCCATTGTTTAATGGGCCACTTTACTAGGGGCCCTAGACAGGGCATGACGCATGGCAGGTGCTTAGTGTTTAGTGGAAAGAGGGCAGGTGGGAGGAGCGCAGTGATTGCTTTTGGCCTCCTGCCTGGTGTCAAACAGGGCTCTGCGTGTTTGCAGGGCCCCAGAAGTGCCCTTCCTGGGCATTTCTCTTGCAAGACCTTTCGAACTATGCTTTCAAGGTGGCCATGACAGCTGTGGCCGCCAGTAGTGAGTCATTCAGCGGAGTGACGCCTACCAACCTGTGCCGGGCAGGGCTTTAGAGTCTGGACGGGACACTGGACACAGCACATCCCTGTCCCTGCAGAGTTGAGTCCAGAGAGAGGAAGCAGTGGAAGCACAGAGACATTGGGGGTTTTTTGTTTCTTTACTGGGATTGCTGTGGAGAAAATAAAATAGGATAGTGTAAGAGATGGGACTAAAGAGACTGCTTTGTGCAGAGTGGTCAGGGAGGGCTTCTCTGAGGTGACAGCAGAACTGACCAGACTGATGAAGAGGACAGTCACTGCAGACCTGGGCTAATGGGGAAGCCAGCCTGTCAGGGGAGAGGGAAGGCGTGGAGAGATGCAGTGAGAAGCGGGCACACGCCTTGCGAGTCCTTCAGGCCGCGGTCAAGGGTATGAATTTATTCTGTGGGCAACCATCAGAGGCTTCTTTTTGTAAGAGGAAGGAAGCAGACAGCAATGAAGGCAGGTAGATGGGCAGGAAAAGAAGAGGAAGTTTTTTTTTAAAGGGAAGGTGACGCAGGAATGAAGGTGAGTAGGCAAGCAGGAAGAGTGAAGAGACAAGCATAGTTATTTTATTTGTACTTAGTTGTTCCCTCTGGTTGCTTCACTCCAGGTCCGGGATTTGAACCCAGGGGCATGTGGCCTGTGCTCCTTCAGAAGCAAATGACCTAACCACGGTTCCACCAGGGGTCACCAAGAAGCATTCTTTATTCATTTAGTTGTTCATTTTGGTTATCTCCCCCTCAACCCCGCACTGTGAACGTGGGTTTCTTGGGCTTTATGTGGATTACAGTGGAGCTACATCTAGACGTAACACCTGAGCCTTCAGGGGCTTTAAACAGGACACTGTGTCTTATATATGCTTTACCACATATCCCAAGGACCCTGGTTCGAGACCCAGGGCTGGGGTGAACAACTAAATAAAAATTAAATAAATTCTTCCTCTCTCTTCCTGCCTGTCTCTACATGCTTTTGTACCTGTCTGTACTTTTCCTTTAAGAGAGAGGGAGGGAGGGAGGGAGGAAGAGAGACTTTCCTTGATAGCAGTGTGCAGGACAAACAGCAGGGGACAGTCAGACTGAGGGGAGAAGCCAGTTAGGACATTACTAGGAGAGCTGGGGCTAGACTGACTGGTGAAAAGGGTAGAAAGTGGACATGTGTCTGTTTTGAAGGGCAGCGGGCAGGAGGCGGGACGGGGAGGGGGTGCAGTGCAGGGAGAAAGCGAAGTCAGCTTCTGGCCTGAGCAGCTGGCCGGCTGGTGGTATTATCCATGCACGATGGACAGTTGGCAGGGACTGGGTTTGGGGTGGCGTAGAGGGAAATTAGAGCCTCGCTCTGGCTGTGAAATGCTCATTTGGCATGAAGCAGAGGTGTTAGGTAAGTCAATACAAGTTAAATGCCTGGGTCTTGGGCAGAGAGAAAGACCACCTATAATGGATAGTCAGTGAAGCCACAGACTGGATGTAACCCTCTGGGGGATGAATGAAGGTGAAGATAGCACAGCCAGTGATGGAGCCCCATCATTTAAGGTGGAGGAGGAGGAGGGAGAGCGAGCAAAGGGGCTGGAGGAGGAGGAGGAGGAGGAAACTCAGAATGGGAGACCATGGACAAGTGTGTCAAATACCATGAGAGACTGCACAGGAGACTTACCTTTGGCTTCAGCAAGACGTAGGTCATTGGCGCCTATAAAGAGGGGACAAAGGGTTGAATGGAGCAGGATGGAATGGGAGAGGCAGGCTCCAGCAGGCACAGAGGGAAGGAGCTTATCGTGGGCGGGGCCGTCAGTGGGTGATGAGGCACATTTATGAACCGCAAGAAGACACACCCCTGAAGAGGAGAAATAGCTGGTGCAGGAACTGCAGAGGTTATTACAACAGCAAGGGCCGGGAAGGCCCGAAAGGGTGGAGCCCTGCTGGAGGTGTGGGATGCAGCTTCCACTATTAAGGAGGGCTGTGGGGGAGTAGGTGGTTCCTGGGGGATTGTACCCATGTATTCCCTTGAGGCTTGTGGTAGCAGCAGCAGCTGAAACCGAGGTTGGGAGTAGGGGTGATTCAGAGTGGAAGGTATGAATTCATCGCCTCCAGTGGGGACATGACATTCTAAGGCATCTTGGAGGCGCTGAGGTGCTGTGATGCGCGGGTTTGATTTTGAAGTGAGTGGGATCATGTAGCTGTGCTAGTTCTTGAGCGAAAGTTGGATCCAACTGGAGCTTGGGGTTTCAGCAGGTGCGGACGATGGGTGGGAAAGGGGTCAAAGAGTGAGGTGCAGGTGATGCTGTTCAGGCTGGATTAAGAACTGCAAGCTGGGCATGCCCTGATGGAGAGAGGTTTAGTCATCTGCCTTCGACCAGCACAGTCCACATACATCTCAAGGACATGGGTTTGTGCCCTGGGATTGGGGGGAACAGCCAAGATGAATAACTAAATAAAATAAATGCTTCCTCCTCCTCTCTCATCCTGCCTGCCTACTTGCCTTCATTCCCACCTGCACCTTTTCTTGAAAAAAAAAAAAGACTGCAAAGTGGATAAGGAGCCAGTGAGGATGTGTTGATGACATTGCAAAGGGCCCAGGCTGGGGACCTGGAGGTCTCAGTGGCCGGGACAGTTGCTGGCATGGGGCTAGTACAGCACCTGAGCGGGATGAACAGATAATGTTCAGGGCGTCTGAGGTTTGAGGGTCTCACAGGTGACAAGATCAAGTGTGTCCACTTGAGGGTGACTCGGGTGGGAGGAGAAAAGACTGTTGAGATTCAGGAGGTTCCCTGAATTCACTTCCCTCCTGAAGCCATCCCGGCTGGGGAGTCAGAGCTCCATTCTCCCAGACCAGGAAGAGTGATCCCTCTTGAGTGTACAAATGGGGACCCTGGAGATGCATGAGCTCAAATGACAGAAGCTGGAGTTGTGAATCTCAGTCCCAGGAGTGGTAGGGCTCTTGTCATCCCTGCTCCCACTGCCCACAGCAGAGCACGTTTGTCCTCCCTCAGTCCCTGGAGCACAGGTCCTTCCCCCTGCCAACATGCCCCTGCCTCACAGCCTTTCCCGCTCCGACCCCCAGGCCTCAGGGGTCTTCTGCAGACAGCAGTTCAAGCCCACAGCCGCAAGGGGCACCTTCCGGATGTCCGCCAGCGTGCATGTCTCATTACAGATGTCTCATCCACATTCCTGCATCCAGTCACTCACTCATTTAATCATCATTAAGTGCTTCCACCTTTCACCATTTACTCACAGGGTTGAGCAGCTAACCCACGCACAGGAGGGGAATTCTCAGTCACTGAAATTGCTAACCGCCCGACCCACACCGGTCAGACATCGAACGTTTTTCTGTTTCTTTTCTTTTTTGCTGTTGCTGCTGTTGATAGCTCCTGCCTCAGGTGTATTTGTACACAGCCCAAGAAGATTGTGGCCCCAGCAGACAGCAGCCCAGGGGATACCCCAGTCCTGCCATCCTCACAGCAACACTCAGGGACTCTGTTCTGCCGCCTTCGTGGGGACCCGAGCACCTCTGGGAGCTTGAGTGGGAGCTGGAGCTGGAGCAGCCCAGGCCTCACTTAGTCTTCGACTGACCTGGGGTGAGCTGACTCCACTCATGGCTGCCAATCTGGAATCCTGGGCTCCACCTCCTCCCACTTTGCAAGGGCTCGATGGCCTGGGCACTGCACTCAGGGCCTGGACCTCGGTGGCCTGCATGCAACTCCTCCAGGCCCTTCTGGTTCTGCTTCTAGGCACAGCGCATGTTCCTCAGGAACTTGGGGCTCTCCCCTTGAAAGATTCCTATTTTTGTGATCAGGGATTATTTTCAAGAAAAAGTGCAGGCAGGAATGAAGGTGAGTAGGCAGACAGGCAGGAAGAGAGAAGAGTCAGAAGCCCTTTACTTAGTAGTTCGCGTTGGTTGCTTCCGGACCCAGGTCTTGAACGGGGACCCTGGGATGTATGTGGGACAGCTGCCAGGGTGTACCAGGCCGCTAGGGCACACCTGTGACTGGGGTTTCTTGATGCCACTTCTCTGACATGTCCAGAACTGGGTACCTGTGATGTGGTTCGTGGCTTGGCCTTGTTTGCACCAAAGCCCAGGCCTCCCCAAGAGCCTGGAACGGAACTGGAAGAGGAACCGTTGTCACTGGCTATCCTGAGTGGTCCTTATGTGTCCTGCAGCTGCCCAGCCTCTCCCAGGCCCACTGCCTATCAGCTCCCAGGATGACATACGTGTCGTGTGCGTGTCACTTGTCTGAGTCCTGCTAGCGTCTTCCTCATAGCAGGGCTGATAATACATGAGTTGCTATCAATTAAAGTTCACAAAGTGAGTCTTCATAAACTTCAAAAACTGCCTACATTTTCCCCAAAGACACCTGTTAAATCTGTAAGAGCACCTGAGAGTTCCTTGTTTGATGGCAATGACAAAGCATACAAAACAGTGGCCCTACAATGGCGACCCGCCTCCCACAGTGTCAAACACCCTTAACAAGGTGGTGAGCGGGGTTTGGTCCCCCCACTCCTGGATATGTGTTCCGTACATTTGCCAAGGAAGTCATGTATCATCACCGACACACAATGGAGTATATATTTACAAGCTGAGAACATAGTCTTTTGTTCTACAACTTCCTTTTTCTCTGAAACAATAAATGGTAGTCCTCCGGTCCAGTTGGTGCTGCAGATACACATCATTCTTTCTAAAGATTCATTCGGAAATGAAGGGAGAAGCTCCTGCCAAGACAGGTGTTTTCACCCCGTTCCCTGGCCCCCAGTCACAGTGCTGTGATGACGTCTCTTGAGCAACTTCGTACAGCATCTCTGATGGCTCGTTCCTAGGAGTTGTGGGGACACTCGTCTTTGCAGCCATGCTAGATGCCCAGTGCCCTGCAGTGACACATAGTAGAACCCTGGGGGTACTGTGAGACTGCCCTTCGGGAAGGTCACACCGTTTCCACTCCCACCAACAGCGAGAGCCAGAGAGCTGGTGGCCATTTCCACCACCAGGTCCCAGCAACACAGGGGTTCAGGGTGACCGCCTTCCTCCAGGCCACTCTGCTGGAAGTTTAAAGGTCCATGTCATCCTTAATGTGGGGAAGGCAGCATCCAGGCTGAGAGCAGCTTCCTCCTCCAGGCCTGCACTGCCCTTTGTTCCACATCCTCTCCTGGGGGAGGAGGGCACCACGGCAGCCTCTGCTCCAGCACTTCTCTAATGTCCTGGCGGGGTGCACACAAAACACTGGCGTATCTTCCCCCTGCTTCCCCACCCCACCTTTCTTTTAGAGGAAGAGAAGGGAGAGGAGAAGCATTTTTTATTGTCTTTTATTTTAGGTTATCACCCCTGGTCCCAGGTCATGAACTTGGATCCCTGGACTTTACATGATCTACACTTCAGGTGTCTCAGGCCCCTGAGCCACAAGGACACGCCCATGAAGGGAAACTTCTTATGGTTGGCCTCATGCTCCCACCACCAGCTACTCGCTCTCCCTTGGGGGCCCTGTCTCCCTCAGGAGTCTCTAGCCGGACAGCCTCTGTTCTTAGCATGGCCCAAGGATGCTATCACTGGGAGCCCAGCAGGAGGCCCCTGCCAGCACACGGAGGCCAGTTCTACCTCCGCTTTTCTCCAGGCTTTGGCCAGCATGGCAGCTGCAGGGGAAGCCGGCATTTGTGGCTGCAGGCTACGAGCTGCATGAAAGCAAGGTCAGGCAGAGGAGCCCATCCCTGCTCCCAGGGTCTCTCTCACATTGCAGGCCCCAGGTCAGCCTCCCAGCGCCCCACCAGCTCCCCCAGGGACTGTCCCCCCATTGCATTGGTGGAAGCTTCGTTCCTCTTAGTGGTAGCCCTGCAGGTGGGGCTGAGGTGAAGCCCCAAAACTCAAAGGGCTGGGAGAAAAGGGCAGATCTGCCCTCTCCTCTCCTCCCTCCAGGAGACTGCAGGCTGGGACACCCCAAGGTCCGGGCAGGGGCGGGCTACCCCACAGGGAGTCAGCCCCCACCGTCTTCTGTGCCCCTCCCCACGCCCACAGTAAGAGCTGGGGCACTGAGCTCCAAGTCTCCACATACCAACCCTTCCCAGCTCCAGGCTCTTTAGCCCCCAGACCTCAAGGAACAGGTCAGAGGCTCTGCAAAGCACCCCTCCCAGAAGGTGGCCCAAGGATGTACCGGCCTCCCAGCGTATCGTGGTCAGCCCCACCCCGGAAGACTCACCAGTGGAAGGGCTTGGGGCTCTGAGATGCAGGCTGCAGTCGCCCAGTGCCTGGCTCATCTGCCCCCTCTCTGCCCAACACAAAGGCATTCTCAGCAGCAATAGGCTGACATTTAGTGAGTGCGTGTGTGGGAGAAGTTGGGCTACGACACCCTGAGGGACAGGTAGAATTTCAAGGTGGCTCAGAGTTCATCCAGTCCAATCTCCCATGGTACAAAAGTGTCCCCCCCACCCCCAAAATCTCCAAGCTAGTTGTGCAGCCCAGACATGAGCTCCTCATTCCTCACACAACTAGTGACATTTTCTTCCAGGCAGCCCCTCAGGGTGGGGGCACTGTGGCTCCAGCCCAGCCCTCTGGGCAGGAGAGGCAGCTGGGGTGGAACAGGAGCAGGAAAAGCAATAAGTTAAATCCAAGAGCAGGCAGGGAGGTGGCAGAATGTGGTCAAGGAGCATTCCAGGGGTCCCAGGAGGCACGGAGGAGAAGGTGGCTGGAGGCAGGAGTCCAGGCAGGACGTGGCTCAGAAGGCTGGGTTGTCGATGCCCCTGTGTGCCCTGGCATATTCTTCAGGCCTGAAGCTATAGGGAGGAGGGGGCTCCATTGGGGGCAGGCCCAGGGTGGGCTTCAGGATAATCTGTCGGGGGAAAGAAGAGACTTCTCAGAGCCTGGCGCTGGCCATCGGTGCCCACAAGCTGGTTATGTACTGCGGGGCAGTGACTCGGTGCTGGCTGCATGGCCCTCCCCGGGGCCCAAAGCCTGGTGGGAGGGTCCCTCCATGGTCCCCACTGCCCCTGGACAGTAGGGGCTGCGGTGGCCGAGGAACTGACACCCACCTCACTATAGGGGGGTGGGAGGTCAGAGGTGGCCGCCCTGACCCTCTCTGGCAGGACCGTGGGGGCCTGTTCTGGCAGCACCCCCTGGGTCACGGGGGCATCCGGCTCCGGCTCTCCACAGCTGCGACAGAAGCGCTTGATCAGACCACAGATGCACAGGAAGGGTAGGATGATCAGGAAGATGATGATGAAGATCCTGGGGTAAGTCAGCGCCATGTGTCCCGGGTCCTAGGACCAGCCCTGCCGCGCCTCCCTCCCTCGCCCACCCTCTACCCCACAGAAGTCCGGTGAGGACAGTCCCCCTGGAGGGCTCTGCCCCAGAGAGCTGGCCCTGGGCTCACCTCAACGGGCCGGAGAAGATCTCATACTCCTGGCAGCAGCTGTCCCCACAGCAGGTGAACCCATGGGGGCAGTCACTGGGGGAAGGGAGCAGAGAGAGGCTGGCAGGATCAAGTGGGGAGCAGAGGGATCCAGCTTCTCCAAAGCCCACCCACACACTCAGGGCACCTAGCCCCTAGTCCCACTCAGGGCTCAGTGGGAGAACCGTGGACCAGGGACTCAGGACTGGGGCTCCAGGCTCAGCCCTGGCCTGCGCACTTGTGCCAAGCTCTACTTGTGACCCGCACTGTCCTTGTCCATAAGTGGTGTAAGGCGTGTTCCGGCAGGTGTGGGGAGTGAGAGCTGTCATGGTTCCTTCACTCCAAGGACTCAGGGAGAGGGGCAGCAGACGCTGGAAGCTTACTCTGAGCAGCCCTGGTTGGTGCTCACAGAGTAGGAGAGGGAAGGAGAAGGTGTCCCTGGAGTGTCCATGGTGCTGATGTGACAGAAACATCTTTCTGCCCAGCCCCCTCAGCCCTGCTCATGGTGCCCAGGTTCTTGGCATTAATACATGAAACTTCCACAGACAGTTTGTCCCCTCGCCCCACCCTTCCCAGGGGCACCCCCAGAGGGCCACAGCCTGAGACAGCAGTAAGAAGGATGGATTAGGCCTCAGATGTGCCCACAGGTGACCCTGCTTGTGATGGCAGGTGGAGGGAGGGAGGCAATGAGACCTCTTCTCTGGGTGGGGACCTGGGGACCTGTTTCTGGCTGGAAGAGGAGTGGGTGAGGATGATGGACTAGGTGCCCCTTCTCCTCCTGTCCCAAGGCAGGATTTGGGGCGTCTCCTCCGCAGATTAGAATTGTTAACCCAAATCCCAGACTTACAAGAGGAGACCACATTTGGCTGCAGCCTGCAGAAGAAAAGAGGTAGAGGTTAGGGGTCATGAACTGGGCATGGGGGTCTCCATTCGGATCCTGCCTGACAGCCAAGGGGTCCCCAGGGAAGCAGCACCTTCCCTGAGGCCTGTTCTCCACTGCCCTCTACTAGGACCCCTCCCTCACTCTCTGTCAGCCCCCAGCTCACCTTTCTCTCCTCAGTCCTCACACCACATTCACTCACGCCTTCTGCCTGCCCATCCACCTTCCCATGCCCGCAACTCGGCAGCCCACCCAAGTCGCTCCCACTCTGGGGCAAAGTCCTTATCCCTCACATGTGATCACAGCAACTTGCTGGAGTTCACGCCTCCTGAGATGCAGGCTCCAGAGCCAGCATCAGCCCCTGCCTCTGGCTCTCCTGTAGGCCCAGCACAGGGGTTCCCCAAACAGACTGGCTGTGTGCACCTGTGGGCCTAAGTGGGCCTTCTCACCAAGCCTCCATGGTCTGCTGAATCCCATTCATGGAGATCCCTGCCTGGGGGCCGGGATGGGGCATCCTCACTCTGCCATGAAGAACAGCAAGACCCTCCTCTCTGGAACCAGATCCTCTGTCCCCACCTTTTTGCGCTATTTCTGTGGGGCATCCAGGCTATTTAAGGAATTTAACCCAATATTCTGTGCCAGGGTTGTGCAAGGCTGACTCCAGCACCTCCCCTCTTATTACGCCATCTTATTACACCTCCCCAAAGCACTCCCCGCCCCTCATGGTGCTATTTCTGCACAGCTCTTTCAGCAACATCTGAGATAGCATCCACTGCACTTTCTCTGGTTCATGGTCTCGCCTCACTAGAAGGTAAACTCGAGGGTAAGGACTGTCCAAGAACCAGCAGTCACAACACTGGCAGAATGAAGGGAAGACCATTCACTGATTACCTGGTTTCATCTGCAACCAGGCGGTGGGGAGTACAGGTCCAGGAATGTGAGAATTAGGAGGGTACCCATCACTCCCCAGCCTTGGGGGTGGGGGTGGGGGCAGTAAACAAGCAGGGCTCAGGGATGAGGGAGACCACCATATCTTTATCCCTTTCCTTAAGGCTCCAGGTACCCACTGCCCCTCAGATCTTAGACTTTCAACCCTGTCTTTCTCCCAGCCTCCAACTAATGAAGTCAGGTAATGAGCAACAGGTTTAGGACATTAGCGCTGAGTTCCTATTTAGAAGGATAGGTGGTCTCCTCCCAGATCCTCACTCCCATTTTAACCAGGGAGTGGTTTTGTCTGAAATCGCTCATAACTTGAGTTCTAGCAAGTGTCAGGAGTGATCTTGGGGAGTCTCCCCTTACTCACCCATATGCGGAGAGCATTAGGAGGGTCTACCCCTGGAGTTGTTGGGAGAATCAGAGGATGCTCAGCCTCCTTAGTGCTGGCAAAGATAGATGACGGATAGATGGAGGAGTATCAGGGCTGGAGACCTTTCTGAAAGCATAGTTGGGCACATAACCTGTTCTGGGGAGCAGCCAAAGGCTTTCTTCAAATTAAACTGAACTTTAAAATCTGGGTTCTTGACCCCTGTCAGTTTCCAGGATAATCTCTCAGGACTGGTCAGATCTCCCCATCACTTTTGGAGTCTAGGTGGGAGAAAGGGGAGGAACCCCTGCCTCATTCTCAGAATCACAGGTGTCAGAGGTCACCCCAGTCTGGGGTTGGCAGATCAAACCTGACCACAGGCTGGAATCCTACCTTCAACCCCAGAAAGGAAGAGCCTCCTCTGCCCCAGGGCAATAGCAGAAAAACTTTGTCCCAGAGACAGCAGGGACTTTCCCAAGGTCACCCAGCCCTGGAGGAACTCAGCTGGGAAGACAGGCTGGCCAGAGGTCAGTTCAGACCTCAGTTCCTCGAATCCCCACTTTCTGATGTAGCAAGGGGGGCGGGGAAGGAAGAGTCAAGGCTACTTAATATGGGGTCAAAGTCCCACTCACAAAGGCTCTCCGTGTCAGATGTGATGGGCTAGGGCTGATCCCATTACACAGATGACCCCCCACCCCAAGCTGAAGGAACCCAGCTTTTCTCAGCGCCTCCCTCTGCATTCCCCCACCTCAGTCTCCACAGCAAAAAGCGAAAGGAAGTTGCTAATAGCGTGTGGTCACGAGGAAATACCGACAATACAGGGTAGTGACCAGGCTCCAGGAGCAGGTCCCTGACCCACAAGGGTAGGAACTCAGAAAGCCCAGCAGCTTTCCCTTCCAAGCGCTCACCTGTTGGAGGTCAGTCAGCAGGCCGAGTAACAAGGTGGGTACGAGGCTGGGGACCCGAGCGTCGTACATCCTGACCTAGGGGCCACTGAGCTTCCGTGTGTAGGGCGAGGAGGCGGGACGCGGATCGCTCCCACGTCTCTCCACCTACCCGGCCGGCCTCAGGGTGGGGGCGGGGCTTGTGCACCCGGGAGGGGCCGGGCTCGGGACGGGGAGGGGAGGAGAAGGGAAAAGAGGGGAGGGGAGGGGAGGAGAAGAGGTCTAGGCTGGGTTTTGGAACTAGGAGGTAGAAAAGACTGATTTCCCCCTCCCCCACAAAAAAGTGGGGTCAGTTCAGACAGCTTCCCAACCCCCAACTCCTTCACCCCAAGTGGTCCCAGGCTTAAGGGAGGGCAGTAGAGAGAGGATGCCAGCAGGGGCTGCCAGGCCACTGAAAGTCCCTTCTCACCGGCACTTTTGAGGGATTGAGGGTTAATCTAGAGGTGGAGGCGAAGACCTGCAGTGAATGGTTAGGATTAATTTTTTTTTTTTCTTTTTTTTTCTTAGCTGAGAAAGGAGGGAGGAACCGCCTGGATGATTTATTTCCTAGTACTCCGAGATTTCCACATCTGTGAAAGGAGGACCCGGGGTTTTGCGCTGGTGCATTTCTGTCCCCTCCCCTTACTTGAAATTGCAAGTTTTGGTAATCTCTCCATTTGACGTCAGGGGAAATTTAAGACCTCAGTGTTCAGAGACTGGGATCCGCAGATGCGGCAGAGCGGCACTAGGCGAGCTGGAGGCCGGGCGAGCAGGCCTATCCGCATTTCTGGAAAGACCCTTGTGCTGGCGGTGGCTGCCAGGAGGCACGGATTCCCATCCAGAGCGTCGGCGCCGCAGCCCTCCCGGCGCGCTGTGCTTCCCTGATCAGGCCGACAGGTGGCAGCATCGCTCAACGCCTCTGCTGGAGTCCGGAGGCGCCCGGATCGCGGCCCCGACTAGGCCTGGGACCTGGGGGTCTCCCCAACCCCTTCCCTGGGGAGCGGGCTGGTGGGCGGGGTGGAAGGCTGCCTGGGTGGGTGATAGGTGTAGAGTGAGAACCAGACGCCCAAACTTGGAGAGACACCTGGAAGCTGCGCTGGAGTTGGAGAGTTGGAGTCCGCACAGCTGGAGAGGGGGAGAGGAGGTGGGTGGGATGCTGCTCCCCCGCCCGCCTGTGGAAAGGCATCCGCAACTTAGAAAAGGGCAGCCACTTTCTTCCGCTGGCTTCCCTCCCTCCCTCTTCGTTTCAGCTTTCTCTTTATCTCTTATCTCTCCCAGTCTTTTCATCTCTTTCTTGGGTGACCTCTCCTCATCTCTCCCAGTTCCTCCCAGTCTTCTCTTTCAGTTATCTGTCCCATTGGAGCAGTCTGCTTTTCTGTGTCCAGTTGCTGCCCGCTTGGGTCCTGTCTCCAGTCTGTTTCACCCTCTTTCCAGCCGTCCCTCCCACAGCGTATATCTCTCCCTCCCTCCCTTTCTTCCCACCTCTCCCCCATGCTCTCCTTTCCTGTCTCTATTTCAGATTATCTCTTGGTCCTTCTTGGTCCCTAAGAATCAAAACCTTCCAGGTTCTTAATTCAAGTGGAATCGAGGTTTGGTCCCAGAGACTCCCCTCTATATTCAAAGTTTCTGGTGACTCTGAACTTGCAGAAAGTGCAAAAAGGAATGATTCTGTGTGTGTGTGTGTGTGTGTGTGTGTGTGTGTGTGTGTATGTTGATCGCTGGGGACTTTGGGGGCCCTCCTGCCTCTGCCCCTGCCCTGGCCCCACTGCCAACCCCCAAAGCCTGGAGTATCTCCCTGACACCCGTGACACTCTGCCCAGGCCTGGAGTCCTATGATGAGTGTTCCTCAATGGAGAGGAACATGAGTGAGCTTAGGGAGGTGGGTGTCTCCCAAGGGTGAACTGAACGTGTAAGAAGGGCAGTGAGGAGCTCTGGACATAGACTTGTGTGGCTGGAGGCCTGAGAGGTAAAGTGACCAAGGAGGCACCAGCACCAGGGGAGGGAAAGAGAGGGCAGAGGCTAGTGTGGCTCCCCTCTGGTTCGCTGGCACCCAACTGATACACTCGGATTGCCAGACAAAATACAGGATCCCAGTTACATTTGAATTTCAGATACACAACCAATACATGTTTTTAGTATAAATAAGCCTTCTGGGACTTCTAGGACATACTTACACTAAAATGTATTTGTTGTGTAGCTGAAATTCAAAGTTAGCTGGGGGCCCTATATTTTTATTGTCAAATTTGGTACCCCTGCCTGTGTCCCTAAACTGTCCTACATCCTGCCCCACAGCTCCCCAATGGGAAAGTCGTGAGGCAGAGTGCAGGGGGCCTCTGGAACCGGCCTCTGGCTCCCAGGTTTTTTTCTTGAGACCATAGTGCCTTTCTGTACTCTTTCCAGGAGATGGGACCGCATGAGGGGCCTGGAGGTGGGCGGTTTCAGCTCAGACCAGCAACACCAAACCCTGTGGTTGGTTCACCCTGGTTCCCAGGGCCCCAAGCATTCCTGGTGGGTGAGATCAGGTGGGAGTGGGGGCACAACAGGACCCAGAGGAGGAGATGGGGGATTGTTCTTGTCTAGCGGCAGGAGCGTCCTGCCCAGGGACAGCATCTTCTCTTGGACATTTACTCTGACTCCAGGAGGGAAGTGTGTGTATGTGCATGCTCAGGCATGTGGGAACATGGCGGCGGGAGGCCCAGAGATCTCAGGCAGTCCCCTAGATTCCACACAAATTCCATCTGGGGTTTCCCAAGAGCAGCAGCGTCGAAATGTCTTCATCATCTCTCACTCGCCAGCTCCCGGCCCAGCACCGAAGAACGAGCTGATTGTCTGTGCATCCAGCAAGGGCCCAGCTGCGAGGGCCTGGAGGTCAGCTGGTCCGCACTTCCTTCTCAGAGAAGCCGACTGGAGCTCAGAGGGGTGGGAAGGCCAAGTCACACAGGACACTAGGGCTGAGTCAGGACCAGGTCTTGAGACCTCCTCACACCCGGAGGCAGCTTGAGAGGGCACACAGGGCAGGCCCAGATGGCAGGGCTCCTTACTGGGGACTAGGGTAGGAGACCCCGACCAGCTGGGCTCAGCCCAGTCCCAGGGGTCAGCCCTGGGTGAGGGGAAGAACCAGGCTGAGTTCTATTCCTTTCGACCCCTTCCTGCTACCCCAATCCTCTAATGGTCATTGGCACCCACAATAGCTCCAGCAGTGGGCTGGCATCTTTCTTTCCAATAACATTCTGCTGTAGCCTGACTCTGCCTACAGGGGCAGTATTGTGTCATATTGGTTTGTGTGCTGCTTAGGGTGTGCTGTGTGACCTAGTTAAGGAGCTAAACTTCTCTGTACCTCCTTATGCTCAGCTACAAAAAGGGAGTAGTTGGATCAAAGTGCCTCCCTCATCACACAGGACTGTCATGAGATGAAGTAAGACACTCAGTACCTGGCACATGGTAATGATGAGTAAATTCTGTTCCTGGCAGGGGAAAAGGGGCCCAGAGCTCCTTCTGTCCATGTCATATGGAGGCAGAAAGAGGTGCCTACAATTGAGGAGCTTGCTTCCCAGTGAGGACTGCTGTCAGCTCCTCGGATGGGCCAGGTCATCGAGGGCACAGTGGGTGGCCTGACTTCAGAGGGTGACTTGGTATTGGTCACTCCTCCTGGAACGCTACAGGAACCAGAGGTGCGGGTGATGCAGGGGATTTGGGCAATTCTCTCCAGTCCTGTCCCTCTCCTTCGGCTCCCCACTGCCCTCCTAGTGGTGCCTGCCCCTTCCCCATACTGAGTGTGTAGGGGAAAAGGAAAATGCTTGTCATAGGTGTCCCCACTGCAGTGTGGCTACACAAGGATATCACCCACCTCCAAAGAGGCCTCCAATTTGATTGCTCTGTTGACCATGTAGAGGCACATCACAGTCTTGTTCCCAGTTTCCAGAGGCTCCCCACCACTACTTGAATAAAGTCCCATCTCCAGAAAACCTTGGGGTGCCTTCATAATCAGCCCCCACCTGTCCATCAGTGCTCTCTCCCTGTCCTGTGGGCAGTTCTCACCATCTAAAACACCTGTGCAGACACCTCCGTGAAACCTAGCCAAGTCTCATCATCCTCCAAGGCTCACCTCAAATACCACTTCCTCCAGAAAGTCTTCCAGGATTTCACCCATCCTATAAGAAGTGACTGTTCCCCACAAACCCCCATTCGTCCTGACCCAGGTTTTTTTCTCCAGACCTCTCTGACTGACTGTTGGCCGTTGTCCCTTGAAGATGTGTGTACATGTCCTAATGTTCCCACCAGGCTGCGGGGGTTGACTGTGTTCTGACTCAGCTTTCATTTCCCCATGGTGCTTTGTTCCAAGTAAACACTAGTTCTGTTGTCACTGAAGAGAAACTGGTGAGGGGCCTCCCGGGTCAGGAGCCAGGTCGCTCTCAGGCCATATAAAATGAATTTCCAAAGTCCCTGGCAGATTGCAGGGGGTGGGGTTCTCAGCCGAGGAGGGGTGGTCCACACTGACTGGGCTCCCCATCTCCATGGGTTGTGTGGTCTGTAGAATCCACCTCTTCTGCTTCCTCCCCTGAAGTGTAAACACTGCCCCCAAGTTTGTGAGTAAGCAGGGCTCCCCAGGGATGGAGCAACTCCTGCGGGGTGTGCACAAGGAACGCTTGGCTTCCTGTCTGTCTTTGAGGAGGAGGAAGGAAGCAGGCAGGTTGCCAGTCAGGAAGTTTTGGCCCTGGGACCAGCATCTGAGGTCCCCTTGGAAATGGAAGCCCACTGGCCCCTCGCTCACTCTCTGGGTGGTGGTCACCGGAGTGGAGATGATGACTTCCGGAGCTGACCCCAGGTCTGAGCTGCCAACCTGTGGGTTAGGAGGGTGGAGGGAGGCAGGCCATCTGACAATTAGCAGTGCAGGGAGCTTATTACCCTAATGAGCAGATTGAAGGAGCTCAGTGAATGCGCACCTTCCCCAAGGCTTAGCACAGACAAAAAAAGGTATTTGGGGGCCATTATTCTTCCAAAGTGTATGTTTCCGGGGCACACACTGCCAGAGGTGGAGAGGGAGATACCTCCAGGAAATGGGCTGGGGGGGTCAGGTCTGCAGAGCTGTGGCTGGGAGGGGACAGTGGGAGGCAGCTGGAGCAGAGCCTCTAACTGGGGGAAGGCCTGAGCCAGATCAGGTCAAGGGTCTTGAGAGTCCCCTCCCCTCCCTCTGGGGTTCCTGCCTCTCCCATCTGTGCAATCCCACTGCCACCCCCACCTCGCTCTCTGAGATAGGACCCTGTAGCCAGAGAGAAGAAAGGGGTTTGGGGTCTCCTAGGACTTTCTAGTTCTGCTCTCATTGGACCCTTGAAAGAGGGCTCAACTGTGCCCTACTTGTGGACCTCCGTGCAATCCAGTGCTGCAGGGACGGTGGTCAGACTTCAGAAGAACTTCCCAGTGCCAAAGAGGTGGGGTTCACAGTGGCCAGAGCACAGGGGAGCCCCTCTGGGGGATGGGCATATTGAAGGGAGGGTCTCAGTAGGAGATGGGGGCTCAGACTCAAGACCATCGACCCCCTCTTATGAAGACGTGAGCGTAAGTATGAGTGGGGGTGGGGAGCAAGCAGGCTGAAAGCACATTCTTCCGCAAATCACAGCTCCTCGAAGCAGCCACATCATCTGGCCCCCAGCCCAGGACAGCCTTGGCTCTTGGTGTGTGCACGCATGCATGTGTGGGCGTGTGCCATGTGTCTTCATGTCTGTACATACATGTGCACATGTGTGCGCACAGCACCCAGCTGCCCTTGCTGATGTGGCCGCCCCACCCCGCATCCGTTTCCTTATCTCCGGGCCAGCCTTCGGAGGGCTGGCTCCAGGACCCCTCACCCCAGGGGCCCTGTTAGCACCTCCTCCTTCCCTTGTTAGCGCCTCACAGCCCCTCTTCCCCCTCCAGCTCCTGCGGTGTCCCCCCAACCCCCAGAGAGGCCCCGTGGCTTGCAGCCCAGTTCTCTTCCCACTCCTCTTTAACTTCTGCTTCCCAGGCTTCTCCCAACCCCTGAGCCCCAGCCCTCTCCATCCCTCCCTCGCCGGCTGGGACCGAAAGAGTGGGGTACACAGGAACGCCCCCATCAGCTTACCCTACTTAGAGGGTGGAAGGGGGCAAGTGTGGGGGGAGCCCTCCAGTGAGGCCAAAAGGAAGTCCTGCTGCCAGCTGTACCACCGTGCCCAGGGCACGTCTCCACTTTCTGCAGCCTGGAGAGGCCCGGAAAGGGAGGGGGAAGAAGCGCCCTCTCCTGCCCACCCTCCCAGGACTGCTGTGCCAGCTAGCGGGTCAGGGTGGTCCTGTGCCCCAGCCAGGCTGTCAGGCGGCCAGGACTGCAGGTTTCCTCTACAGAAGGGCCCCTTCCCTGTGGGCTTTGATGTGTCTGCGAGGTTTGTGGAGGATGTTTGGCTGTAGGGCCTGTTGCCAGGATAAACTCCTCTGCCTGCTGGGCCAAACCACTGCGTCCTGTCCTCGGGGCCTGGCTTGCCTGCCTCCCAGCCTAGGGCCTGCCTCCCCAGGCCGGTGCTGTCCTGCCCACCCAGTAGGGTGGGCACTGAGTGGCCACCTTTACTGCTATTAGGAAGAGAGCCTGCAGGCCATGGATGTCTGGTCCCCAGGCCAGCACTGGAGCACCTGTCTACCTGGGGGTGGCCAGGGACCTGACCCCCATGGGCGCTGAGGGGCGGGACCCCACCTGTTAGTAGGGGTGGTCTGAGATAGCACTGAGGGCGGTGTGTCCACGTGGAGCTGCCTGCACAGGCCTCATTCAGCTCTTCCAGATGTGCAGCACATTCCAGATGTGGGAATGACTCAGCCTGGAATGAGGAGAGGTGGTTCATGGGGCGGAGGGGCAGGGTGTTGAGCCGAGGGAAGTGAGGCTCTAAGCCCCTGACAGCTGCTGCTCCCCCTCCTCTGGAGCCCCCAGCCCCTGCAGTGAAGTGGGAGCTGATGGGGGCTGCCCAGAGGTGCAGCCCTGACTCCTGCTGCATGCAGATAGGGCCTGGGGCAAGGGCCCAGCTCAGAGGGCTCCCAGAGACTGAGACAGGCAGAGCTGGGCAGGAGCAGGAAGATGGGTGGGAGGGAGGATGGATGGGGAGGGGCCGGGAGGCATTCAGGAATGAATTAGCCGGGGCCCCCTTGTGTGTGTGTTGCTGGGAGGAGAGTGTACAGGGTGTGTGTGTGTGTGTGTGTGTGTGTGGCCTTGCTGGACTGCAGGTCACTGTGGGGAGGGGGCACTTGCTGTGTGTGACCTGTGTGAGCTGTGTGTGTGCACTGGGAATTAGACGATTATCTGTGTTGGGTGTGGCCGGCTGGCTGTGGAGCCTGGTCCCCACGGTCTGCACAGCGGAGACAGAATGTGGAGACGACATCTACATAGTGACTGTCTGGGGGCTGCGGATGGGAAGCCACGTCTGCCTGAGTGCTGAAGGCAGGTCCTTGGACCTGGGGCCTCCAGAGGCGCCCAGGCACACTAGACAGGGCTCCAGAGACGGGGGCTCCTCCAGCTCCCCACTTCCCAGGGGCTCTGTGAACGGGAATCCAGCTGCCTTGGAGCTGCAGCTTCTCCACAGGGCCCAGTCCTGGGTGATCTCCTGGGCTCTGGGGGGTAGTGCCCTGAGCCCGCTGTGCAAGAACAGGTCTGCAGCTCGGCTAGGTGCCCTCCAGCCGCCGCTCCACAGTGCTGCTGTCCTGGCCTCTTCTTTGGCCTCCAGAAGGGTCTGCTGGCCTGGCTTCTGGCTGCTCTGTGGAGAGCCCTCTGCCAGTGGACTGTGCCAGGGTAAACAGGGCACTAAGTGTCTGGGCTGGTGCCCGCCTGGAGCTGGGCACTGCTTCTCCCCACGAGGCTCACTGCCTCCTCTGGCTAAATGACAGGTCTGCTGCCCAGACCCCATAAACAGTGTTTTCTGGCAGGTGGGGGTCACAGGGCCCCAGTGTTCAGACGGATAATCAAGTTTGATCGGGAGACATTGTGTCGCCACCTCGAAGGGGGCTCGTAATGTGTGCACCCCTTCCTGCAGAGATCCTTGACCCTCTCTGGCAGACCGGTGAGATTCTCTGCTACCCCTTCCTCCCACGCCCCCCACGGCCCCTCCCGCAGTTTTTCCACACAGTTCTTGGCACCCACATTACTTGTGAACGTGAATACGTTCCCTCAGAGGTGACAGGGACCCCTCATCTTACCCTGTGCTGTTCATCCCCTCTTTGCACAAGTCCTCGGTGGAGCCACGGGAGGGTGACCCCCAGCTCCTGAATCACTGCGTGAGGGATGAAACTGGATGTATACAGGGTCCTCCAGCTTCAGCAATATCTGCGCCCCGTCACCCCATCCCCGTGCCATCCAGGTCCCTCCTCCTGGACTGGTCCTCTCCTCTCCTCTCCTCCTTCCTCCTCTCACCTCTACCCGACTCCCCTCCTCTGGGGGCCAAGTCCCAGTGTGAGGAGGTCCTGGTTTCTCTGCCCTGCCTCTGGGCCCACCGAATGGGAGAAGATGAGCTGTAGCTCCCAGGACAGCCAGTTCTGGACCTTGGGGACTGGAACCAGGCCTCAGGGCAGAGATGGGTGGGCATTGAGCAGTGGCAGGTGTGGAGGAGAGCCTCCTGGGACAGGTTGGGGCCCTCCTCCAGGAAAGCAGGGAAAGGGTCCCAGGGGCCAAGGTGCCACGCAGCAGAGATGGAGTGCTTCCATCCCGGGGCTCCAGAAACACCCCTTTCCCTCTGTCATTATCCATGTGTGTCTCTGTCTCCATGTTGTTTTCTCTGTGTGCTGTCTCCCACTCTCTTCTCTTTCGCCTTTTCCCTTTCTCCCTCTTCTGACTTCTTGAGGGGAGCAGTCCCAGGACCAGGAGCCAGCTTCCCAGAATGGAAGGTGGTTTTGTCCAGGGAGGTCCTTGGACTAAGCCCATGGTTTCAAGATAGCCCCTCCAGACCCTCCCTCTATTTACTCAGGTTCTCCCCCAGGGATTCCCTATGCCTGGGGTCCTGGAACCAGAACCCACCTTGTGCTTGCCAGGTGGTATGAGAGGGGGTGTCTGCCCTGTATTCACAACTGTTTACCTCAGCAACCAGGGGATGAAGGCTGAGATCTCAATCTCCCTCTCTCTCTCCGTGTCCTTCTCCCTCTTCTCCTCCCTCCCCCGCTCCCTCTCTCTCATCCTAAGAAGGCAGCACCCTGGGAGGCTGGAGTCTGGGCCCTGCTCCTAGGTGACCAGACCCCCTGTGCACCCAGGCACATCTGGATCTGAGGTGCTGCCCGAATGCAAGCACATCCCGGCACATCCCGGCTTGGACTAGAATTTATATCCCCAAGGACCCGTCAGACCCGGGAGTGTCTCAAAGCCTCTGCCACCCGCTTCTGCCTCCCCGGAGAGCTGTGCCCAGGGACAGCAGGGCCAGACAGCAAAAAGGGACCTGTATAAATAGCCCAGCTGAGGCTCGCTGAGGCTGAGGCACTGCCTCTCAGCACTGGCAGGGCAGGGCTGCTGGCTGGAGAGGCGGAAGGAGAATCGTGGTTGCCCTCAAGCAACATGTAATTTCGGATTTATTTTGGGGCACTCTCTCCAGCTCCGCCGGGTGGGGCTGGGGTTAATTTAAGGGTTTAATAAGGTGGGGGTGAGAGAGGGAAGAAGAGAGGGAAGCCCTCCCTTGGGGGCTTAGCTGGGAAGAGAGGTCTTTCCATGATCCTCAGACCCTCTGTCCCTGGGGCCCTGCTCAGAGGTGCTCAGAGCCCTGCGCTCCCGCTCTGCAGGCAGCAGTCTGCACCTCCCATCCTGGAGCTCAGTGGTCCCTGTCTTCCTCACACCACCAGGCACCAGGTTGAGGGAAGTAATGGTGGGGGGTCTCCAGCTAGAGGGTCCTGGAGCTGAGGAAGCACTCACTCCCTGGAGGCTTCTGAGCCTCGGCCTCTTGTTCCTGGGGGCTCCATTCTTCGTCCTTCGTCCTTTGCTAGAGGGGCCCAGTGCTCCCTGCTGTTGGAGACAGACTCTGCCCTCAGCAAGTCCCTAATCTGGTAGAGAAGACTAAGGCTCTGTCCCCAGGGATTTTCTAATCTGATGGAGGGGACGCAGACTCTGCTCTTAGGGGGCCCTCTTCTGATAGAAGCTCTTCAGGTGTACCCTCAGGGAGGCCTCGGTCTGAGGGGAGACGGAATACAAGCTCTGCTTTCAGAGTGACCAGCTCTTTTCTTCACGACCCTTGTCGTGAGCACAACTTTCAGTCTTTTCTTTTTTTAACTTTATCGTCCATGTCCACTCCTAGAACTTAAACTGTGATGACGAGGACTTCATTCTGTTCCTCAGTGTCTCCAATACTTGCCTAGCATAGAACAGGAGCTCAATAAATGTTTCCCGAATGAATGAATGAAGAAACAGCACCTGATCTAAAAGTCCCAGGTCAAGAGGCATCAGTGGACAGTTTGAAGAGTCTGAGCTTTCCAGGCCCTCCTGCTCTGGCCCTTCATTGCAGCCTGCTACCCCTTTGGCCCCACTCTTGGGGCCACCAGCCACACTGCGCTATTGCTGCTGGGAATGCTGGGCCCCTCTCCACCTCCAGGCCTTTCTCACCACATCCCCTCCTCCATCAACTCCTGCTTTCATCACTGAACCCTGCTAGTCCTCAGGGCCCCACAGAGTTGTGCGCTCCGTGAAGCCTGTTCTGATCCCTGCACTGGGTTTAAGGATGTCTCGCTCTTTCCCTGGGCCTCTCCGCTCATTTTGCTGGCAGAGTGGTTGTGGGTCACTGCTGCTCTCTCCTTCAGGCCACAAACCCCTGGAGGTCGAGCTCCAGGAGTCTAGCACCCCATGGGAGCCCCGTCAGAGGGTTGTGAGCCCCCAGGGGACCAGAGGCATCTCTCTGCCTTTATTCAGAACTGCTTGGGGTGCCGGGAGTGCTGGGTGATTCTATGGTGGGGTGGTTTCAGGAAGGCAGCCAGAACCTGTGGGGGATGCCATAAAGTTTCCCTTGGAAAGATGTTGACCCTGGTGAGCCCCGGTGGAGTAACAGTTTGGCACAGTCCTAATACACCCCAAGGTCACAGGTTTGCATCCCAGGGCCAGCGGAAACGACTAAATAAAATGATTATTCTTCCTCTCTTTTCCTGCCTGCATCTTCCCTTTAAAAAAAGAAAGATGGTGCTCCAAGTAACAGAGAGAGGGTGAAGTGAAAGAGGGCATACAGGCAAGAGTGGGGGACTTGTGGGGCAGGGGAGGCTGCGGGGCAGAGAACAGTGCAGACGGGGCAGAGAGAGGTTAGCCTCTTAGTTCCCGGACCACACGACCCCGTGGCCTGCTCTTCCTCTGAGCTGTTGGCGCTGTGGGCTGTGCTGCCTTTAAGAGACCTCTTCCTTGTTGCTCCCCAGTTTCCCTCCTACCTCTCTAGTTGTTCCTTTTCCAGCTTCTTGCAGGTTTGGGCCTGACCTCTTCTCGCTTCTCCATGGGGCCCTTTCATCTCCACATGGATGCCCTACAGGTATAGCCAAGTCACCACGCTCCACGGCAAAGTACCTGGATGGAAGTTCAACCCAGAAACCCGGAGCCAGTCTTTATCCCTCGGCCAGTTACTCACCAGGTCCTGGAACTTCTGCCTCCTAGATCTGTCAGTCCGGCCACCTGTTTCCACTTTGCAGCCACTGACTGAGTGTGGTACCATCACGCCCACCTAGAGCTCTGGGGAAGCCTCCTGGTGGCTGCCCCTGCATTCTGCTCACTTTCCAATGACTCCTCCACACTGTGCAGAAGTCTTCCCGCACACATTTGACTAGGTCCTCCCCACCTCCTCCTGAGTGCTCCTGTCATCCCAGGCCAGGCTGCTCCCTCCCGGCCTCTGCACTCCGGGGCTTCTGCACCAGGCCCCCATCCCTGCTGGCTTTTTTCCCTCCGCATGCACCACTCTTCCTCCTAATCACACTTCCTCTGGGAAGTCTTCCGTGATGCTCTTCTTACCGGCCCTGGGTCAGGAGGGACTGCCAGAGCCGTACTCTTCCCCCACGACAGCTGGAAGCTTTCCTAGAGCAGAGATCACCATTACCCACCATTACCCACCACACAAGGGCTGGCACCGATAGAGTAGAGACCCAGGAATCCTTTGATTGATTCAGGGAAGACTGGCAGGGCAAGAAGGAAGAAGACAGAGGGCCCCCCACCAGTCCCAGGGCTAGGCCACCGAGGCAGTGAGGTCAGGGTCTGGGATGGAGCAGGAGGCCTTGGTCGGGTGCTTCCCCAGGGTCACAGCTGAGGTTGCCCTGCACCCACGAGTCTTGCCCCATGGAAGCTGACCTCCTAGGAGATGTACAGAATCAGCAGAGAAATCCAGCCCTGGGCATGGAGTAGGAGAGGAAGAAGGCCATTGCAGCCCAGGATAGGTCAAGATTGCCTGTTGTCACCCACAAGAATATGCAGCAACAGCCTGGGGGACAGAGACACTGTCCACAAACAGAAGTAACTCACATCTCAGCCCAGTTTCCTGGGAGTAGGCCCAGGAGGAGGCTGCTCCTCAGCCTTCACCCCGAGTGGAGATCTTTGAGAAGTTGTTAAAAATGCATAGGCATTAACTTCCAACCGCTTACCATATCCTTGTATGTTTTAATGTCAAAAGAATGCTTTAAATCACTTACCCTGGGGACATAAGTGGGTACTCTAAGCAGAGGAGGCCAAGGACCAGGATTGAGCTGGTCTGCCTTCTTCCTGGGTTTGCAAGGAGTGTGCGACCAGGAGGCCTTCCGCTCAGTCCAGCACACACGGAGCACAGTGGCTACTGGAAAGTGGAGCAGTGGGTGTGAAGCCTTGGTGATTCACACGTGGAGCCTTAGGTGCCAGGCTGGAGGCCCGGGAGCTAGACCTCTCCAGTCCCCTGAGGGACCAGCATGGGGGACAGCCAGGCTTGGGCCCCTTGCCCACCCCATTCAGTTTTCTGGGAGCAGGCTGGTGGGGGCTGGGGTCAAGGCAGCGGCTACCCCTCCCAGACTAAAGGAAAGGCTGAGCTCACCCTCTGGCCCAGGGAGAGCAAGCGGGTAGAAGAATTAAAATGCCAGAGGTTAGGAGGTGAAGTTACAATGGAAAGAATGAAGCCCCAGCACTGCACCGCTGGAGCTGCCGGCTGCTGCTCCCTCTGCCAAGCCCACATTTGATTTTTATTTTGGGAGCCGCCAGCACAGCACTTGGGAGGGACTGGAGAAACCTCACTCCTGCTTGCCCTGCCACGTCTGGAGCTGGGGCCCCACGTGGAGGAGGAAGAGCTTAGGGTCCCCACTGTCTCCCAACAGGACCCAGCTGTCTCCGGGGACCAGGCAGGATGGAAAGGCCCCTGTGGAGCAGGAGTGGGACTGGGAGGCAAGGACTGCAGACCCCCAAAGAATGAAGGATGATCTTGTTCCCACTGGCCTGTGCTCCTTCACTTCACTCATTTGAAGAAGAGAAAACCCCTCTAGTCTCCAGCTGGTCCCTCTGCTCCTGTTTTCATCTCCCATCCCAACTCCAGGGACTTCCAGTGTCCACTGTCATGTGCCCAGCCAATCTTCTTCCTTGTGGCCTGCTGTGTGGCCCTGGGGAAGTCACTATCCCTCTCTGGACCTCAGTCTCATCTGCGTAGTGGGAGGGCTGGTAAGACAGGCACTTTCCCACTGTGCTCTGCAGAAGTGTCCGGAGCCTGAGGCTGCCTTCCCCTGGCTACCTTCTCCTGGAACATCTCTTATCTGCCCCTCCAAGGACGGGGGAGGTGGAGGCTGTGCTGGTCCATCCCCTGAAGAGCACGGAGCCCTCTCTTCCTGCAGACGGGAGCCGCAGGGGCCAGCTCACATTTTCCTGCTCTGGGCTTTCTGCACTGCCCATAATGCACTCCAGATGCCTTCTCCATCCGAAAGCCGAGGCAGCAGATTCCAGAGGGAAAGTGGTTGGGCTCCTCCTGGGCAACTCTTTCCATCAGGCTGAGGGGGCCAGGGCGAGGGAGTCAGGGAGGCTGGAAGAGGAGAGTGGGGTGAATGGAGGGGAGATCTCCTCCAGGCCCCTCATTCTTGAATAAGGGTTTTGGACATGGAGAGACACTGTCCAGCCCCTCCTGGGGTCCAACAGGTCTCTCTCCCTGACTTGGGGGCCCACTGGGAGCTGTTCCAAGGGCTCTAGACCCTGGGGAGGAAGACTTTCCAGTGTTTGGAGAAGCATCCAATGTGCAGACACAGTGAGGTTCAAATCCCGGCTCCACACTTTCAAGCTCTGCCACTTTGGAGCAGGCTGACTTCTGGAGCCTGGGTTTCCTCACCTGTCATGTGAGATGGCTAATCAGATCGTGGGGTGGCCATGGGGATGGTCACATGCAGAAGGGCCTCCTATGCTCTTGGGTGTTTGGGAGGTGTCCCCGCCGGAACACAGCCTGTCCTCCCCTCAGGAACAGACCCTGCATAGGGAGAGGGCTGTTCCAGGGGAACTCAAGCCCCTCCTGCTGCCGCTTCCCACTGATTCCTTCTAGAACTCCAAGGGGACTTTAAATCACATTTTGGAGACTGCTCTGGGAATAGCCCCAGGAGAGAGGGTGCTGTGGGCCTGGACCAGAGCCCAAGCCCAGTGCTTGCCCCTTGCAGGCCTCAGTGCCCTCCACCAGGACCTGCACTCTGGGCCTGGAAAGCCACGTAGAAGCAGTGGGGGCAGAGGGGGGCAGGGTCTCCAGGCCAGGCCCCGCCTGCCTACAGCTTCCCTGCCAGGACAGCCTCCCCTCCACGCTCACCCTCTCCGCCTCGGCTGTACCAAGAGGAGTGCTTCGATTTTTCCACCAGAAGAGCCAAGAGCACAATGAGAAACAAACCCAGCCTGGGGCTACTGGCCCTGGCCTGCCTCCACAGTGAATGCAGGGAAGCGGAGAGGGAGAACCCCACTCTCACCTCTACCCAGGACCCTGCTGCTTCACGACCCCAGGGGCAAAAGGCCTAACTGGGGCTGACCTATCGGGATCCTCATTGCCCCACATCCGCAGGAGGTAGAAAGTATGGGCCTCACGGTCTCCTGATTCTCCCCTCGCCTGAGCCCTCCGAAAGAATGAGGAGAGGTCCCCTCCTCGCCTTCCCCCTTCAAGTCTCTGGGCAGGATAGGAAGTGGGGGTGGGGGGTGTCTCTGCTCTCAGGTGCTCTCTGTTTAGACAGAGATGAGACCCCCAGTCTCCTCCCACTTAATAAACACCCCCTGCTCCCTTCCCCCCCCTCTCCACAGGCCAGGCACCCCTCACTGAGCCTCTTCCCCACTCGCCCCTCCCCTGGCTGAGCCTGTCTTCCCACTGCGCCCCATTCCCCATTCCTTCTCCACTCCCCTCACACCCGGGCTGCCCCTCTCTGCAGTGAACTCATCTCCAGCCTGAGGGCTTCCTCTTCTCACCTATGAGGTGTTTCCTGCTGCTGGGTAATGCCCTGCTCCCCAGGCTCAGGCCCTGTCCCACCCCTGTTCTCCACACCCTCCTCTGCTGGTCCTCCCTCTGACTGTCTGTGGCCACCGCACACCCCAGATACCAGCCACAGTTCCCCCCGCTGTCTCAGCAATCACTCACCCACAACCTGCTCCCTTCGGCTCACAGTGGAGCTGGGAAAACAGGTAAACTGGACCCAGATAGCTTCCCTGAGCAGAACGCTTGTACCTGAGCTGCCTGGCTGCCGGGAGCGAGCTTCTCTGTGGACAAGGATGACAGAGCAGGGCTGCTAAAATCTGTACACTGTGTCCACCCTTCACTACAAACGGCCGGCTGCTTCTCCTCTTCCTCCCATCCTCTTTCTTTTTCTCGCCTGTCCCCTTCCCTTGAGGAACAATTCAGTCCAGAAGCTTTAGATGGGGCCAAGCAAGGTAGGCGTCCCAGGGAGGGGCAGGGGTGGGGAAACGCAGTGGCCCAGCACATGGCTTTGGAGCTCAAGTGAAATAAGGAGCGAGAGGGAGCGGGGAGAGGGAGAGAGAGAGACGAGATGGTCAGCAAATGTCAGAGCTCAAGCAGAGAATGGAGACTTTCTACGTTTCTCTGTCTGAGGGCAGCTTGGGGTGTCGGCCTTCAAGCAAGATCAGGAGGATGTCCACATGGGGGCCAGCTCAGCGAAAGAAACTGAACCCTGCAGGTATGAAGCAGGTGTCTGGTTGATGCGTAGTGGCCATCAGCTCTGGAGTGGCCGCGCCTCCCTAAAGGGGCGTGTCATGGAGTCTGGAGGGGAGCTTGGGTGGGATGACAGAGGTGCTCCTGAGGTGAGGAGGACCTCCGCTGGGGGAGGAGGAGGCGCCTCACATGGCATTCTGGAGCGAGCAGATGAGAAGGCAGCGTGCGGTGGGACCTGGTGACCCACAGAGGGACTGATCCAGTCGCAACATGTCGAGGGAACGGATGAGGCTTCTCACTGTTGGCAAAGGGTATAACTAATATGGAGAGGGAGGAACCCAGAATGAAACCGTGGTATTGGGTTCAAATCGGAGAATCAGTGAGAACTCATGATGCTCAAAAGAAATAGACATCAGTGCTGAGGGACGAGGACGTATGTATTTATAGCGTGTGTGCGTGTGCGCATTTGTGTGCACCAGCACATGTTTTCCTGGCTTCAGGAACCCAGAGGTCTCACCTTAATAACGATGAGCATGGCTGGCGCCCAAGTCTCAATTTCTAAACATAGTTTTCCACTAGAAGGAAGAGGGGTTCCAGGAGAGACGGCTGGTTGCAGGGCTGGGACCGGGGTGGGGGGGGCACAAGGTAACCCTAGATCATCCTGTGTCAGAAAGTGAAGCAATTCTCAGGAATCTTTAAACAGAGTCACTCTACTCCATTCCTAAGGCTGCCAAGAGAAATGAGTGCAAGTTCACACAAAACCAAGCCCTGGAGTGTTCATAGCCACGTTATCCCTAATAGCCCCAAAGGGAAACAATCCAAACATCCATCAGCTGATAAACATCATGCAGGTTATCCATGCAATGGAGTATTGTTAAGTCATAAAAAGGAATGAAATAATTATGGATGCTCTAACTTGCATGTGCCTCAAAAACACAATACTAAGTGAACAAGCCAGTCACAAAAGACCACATGTGACGTGACACCATTCACATCAAAGTCCAGAGTCGGGGAACGCACAGACAGAAAGTAGATAATGTTCCCGAGAAACGAAGTGGGGACAGGAGGATGGGGCCGGGTGGGTGTCAGCTAAAGGTTACGAGTTTCCTTTGAGATGATGAAAAATATTCTAAAATGGACTGTGGTGATGGGGGCATATCTCTGGGAATATATGAGATTCCAGTGAATTGTATACTTTAAATGGGTGAATTGAAAATATGTGAACTATATTGAATAAAGCTGTTTTTCTATAAAACTATTCAAAGAATAGTAAAAACATTCAAAAAGAACACAGCAGTTGACTGCAAGGATGGCGAGTGGCTGCATGTGAATAGTAAGGGCATCAAAATAAATAATGAGGACATCCATTATGGCTCAGGCAGCTGAGGTGCAAGCCAGGTAAAGCCCAAGGACCTGGGTTTGATACCTGGGTCTGGGGGTAAAAAAAAAAAATCAAATTAATGACTGTAACTTACTGGATAAAATAAAAATTCATCACTCCATGTGGCTACAAATATATGAATGTACAGAAAGTGTGTGGAGAAATGGGATATTTACACATTCTCAAAGTGGGATGGCAGCTTACTCTCAAATGAATCAAGAAAATGGTCCTCCATTCTGTCATTGTAATCTCTGTATAAGTCTGTGATTACTTCAGCTAAAAAAGCTAATTATCATGAATGCAAAGAAACTGGACAAATGCTTGAAACTCAAAGGTGGTAGAAAATCATAGATCCAGATATTGGAGTTTTCACATGCAGTTGTTTTTGGTGTTTTTGTTTTTCCAGTTCTAAACTCATACCAAGAAAACATCATTGTTATAAAGGTCAGTAGTAAAGCCTTTCCATCATTGCTCAGAAGAGATTTGATTTCATATACACATGCACCCCAATCTCCTTCATCCAGGAGCAAGTCCTCAGTTATGTATTGTCACAGGTACACACACACACACACACACACACACACACACACACACACACACACACACAGAGAAATACTGTTTTAAAATTACTTTATACTCTTACTTCTCAGAACTACAGATGATGTATCAAGTACACTGGAAGATCTTCTGATGTTCAGAGTTGGTTTGTTTTGTTTTGTTTTTTAATCAAGGCATAGTTTGTTTTTGTTTCTTTGCTTGTTCCCCCCACCCCCTGCCCCAGTTCTGGGTCTTGAACCTGGGTCCTTGGACTTTACATGGTCTGAACCTCAGCCACCTAAGCTGACTGGGACTGTGTCCCAAGTCATAATTTTTAACTTATTATTCTGTATAACAAAACACATAAAAGGCTATAGAATTTCATGAAAGAAGTGGGAGTAATAAAAATAAAGATTCAGGCGGAGCCTTAGAGTGGAAAAACACAATCACTGAAAGTAAGGATTTATTATATGGATTTAAAGGCATATTAGATGTGGCAGAAGAAAGAATTAGTGAATTGAAAGGTAGATCTGTAGAAAATACCTAGATTGAAGTACAGAGAGTAACAGATTAATAGATCAATGAAATAAACCACAGATTGCAGAAATAGATCCACATAAATATGCTCAAATGGTCTTTGACCAAAAAGAGGCCATACAATAGAGAAAGACAATATTTTCAACAAATTGAGCTAGAGCCATTGGTCACCCACATGTCAAAAAACATATTCATTTATTTTCATGGACTTTGTACCCTTCACAAAATTTAACTAAAAATAGATCAAAAACCTAAAAGTCAAACATAACACTATAAAACTCCTAGGAGATAACATAGAAGAAAGACTAGGTAATATGGACTGACTGTGACAATGACTTTTTAGGCACATAGAAGGTATGATCCATGGAAAAAAAAAAGGCTGATAAATAGGACTTGAATAAAGTTAAAAACCTCTTCTTGACAAAAGACACTGTCAAGAGATGAGAAGACAAGGTACAAAACAGGAGAAAATATTTTCAAAAGACATATCTGACAAAGAATTGATATTCAAAATACACAAAGAATTCTTAAAACTGAGCAATAAGAAAATGAGCAATCCAATTAAAAATTGGGCTAAGGATCTCAACAGGTGCCTCATCACATAAGGTATACAGGTTACACATAAGCATATGAAAATATGCTCAGGGCATGCCCTGGTGGATTAGCGATTAGGTCAATCCCCTCTGAAGGAATTAAGCCCACATACCCCTGGGTTCAAGTCCTGGGTCCAGGGAAAACAACAAGTGTGAACAACTGAATAAAAATAGAATAAAATGTTTCTCCCTCTTTCTTCCTGACTACCTGCCTACTCCCCTTCATTCCAGCCTGCCTCATTCATTCCTTTAAACAGAGAGAGAGAGAGAGAGAGAGAGAGAGAGAGAGAGAGAGAGAGAGAGAGAGAGAGAGAGAGAGAGAGAGGATGCTCAATATGATATGTCATTAAGGAGTTGCAAATTAATGCTGCACACCAATTTGAATGGCCAGTCTAAAACACAAAAAATACCAAGGAGACCATGGAGAACAGAAACCCTCATTCACTGTTAGTAGGAATGAAAAAAAGTCACAGCTACTTTGGAAGACAGTTTGGTGGTTTCTTACAAAACTAAACATGCTCTTATCACAGGATTTGACAGTTGCATTCCTTGGTATTTGGCCAAATGAGTTGAAAATTGACTACACAGAAATCTTCACATGCAGATTTGTAGTGACTTTATGCATAATTGCCAAAACTTGGAAGGAATCAGGATCTCAATCACCGGTGAACAGATAAACTGTGACACACCCTAGACAATGAAATATTATTCAGTGCTAAAAAGAAATGAGCTATCAAGCTATGAAAAGATGTGGAAGGATGTTAAGCGCTTATTCCTAAGTGAAAAAAGCCAATCTGGGACTGTATGACTCCAACTACAGGGCATTCTGAAAGAGTAATTCTGGAGACAGTAAAAGCATCAGTGTTTGTCAGGGTAGGGGAAGAGAGGGATGAATAGAAAAGCATGGAGATATTTTTGGCAGTGAAAATGCTCTACATGATGCTGTCATGGTGGTAGATTCATGTCATTATACATTTATCAAAACCCATAGAATGTACAACACCGAGAATAAACCCTAACATACATTGTGGACTTCGGGTGATGCTGATGTGTGAGTGCAGGGTCATTATTTATATAACAAATGCATCGCTCTGGTACAGGATTTTGAGAGTGGGGAAGACTGTGCATATGTGGGGGCAGAGAATATATGGGAAACCTATGCTTTCTGCTCAGTATTCCTGGGAATCAAAATTGTAAAAACCAGAAACAGATGAAACAAAACCAACTCTTGGATGCTTTCAATAGAATTGAGGTTGCCAATAGGAATAGGGTGGGGTGGGAGGCAAGTGGTGGTGGAGCCCATGGGACAGTGGGGAAGAACACTTGGCGATGTGATGGAGGGCAGGTATGTTGACATATCTGAGGAATGGAGAAACTGCACATATGGGGAACCTACACATAATGAGTTTATTTTAATGTGTAAAATCAAAGTTACTGCAATAAAAAAGTCTTTTAAAAAGAGAACGGGAGATTAAAAGGGACTTAAAAACATAAAGTGAGTGGGTGATCACTGGCAAATCTCTGGAGGAAAACATATATAAAAATTCTTTTGAAAGGGGCATGCTTGTGGCTCAGGAGGTTGAGATGCTGGGGTGCAGACCATATACAGTCCAAGTAACAGGTTTTAAGACCCGGGGCTGGGGTGAAAAACCAAGAATAAACAACTAAATAAAGATGTTTCTTCCTCCTCTTTCTTTTTTCTACTTGAATTTAGGTGATTGGTATTTAAGCATTCACTGTAGTTTTTCTAATTATTTGGCATGTTTGGAAATATTCATAATAAAAAGTGTGTATGTGTGCGTGTGTGATGCCATGCCTTATTTGAAAATAATAGAAACTAGATGTAAGATCCCTGAATTTCTGAATTCAGAAATTGATGTATGTTGATATATGTCCCACGCTGAATTACTGCTCTATTATAGATGTTCTGCAATTTAAATATAGCTAAATGGTGTGCCCTGGTTGAGTTGCGGTTTAGTTTGCTGCTTCTGCTGGTGCTGTCCACATACATCCCAAGGACCCAGATACATATTCTGAAGTTGGGAGGAACGACGAAGGTGATCAACCAAATAAAATAAAATTGCTCTTTGCTCCTTTCTTCCTGCCTGCCTGCCTATTCACATTCATTCCTACCTGCACCTTTCCACTAAAAATAAAACAAAATATTCACACATTTATAAATTTAACTTAAAAAATTAAGGTGACAAATCAATCGAAACTGAAAGAACTCATCACTAATAGATCTGCACTAAAAATATTCCTTAAGGAATTCTTTTAGATGGAAAGAAAATGATCCCAGATGGAAGAATGATAATTCAAGAAAAAATAAAGAACATCAAAAAATGGGAAAATATGTACATCCTGGGGGCAGTGGTTAGGTCTGCTGTCTCCAGCCAAGTGCAGTCCACATACACCCCAATTCCCCCGGCTCACAGGCTCACATTCCAGGACCAGTAGGAACAACCAAAATGAACAACTAAACAACAAAACAACTAAATTAATAAAATCTTTCTTCAATCTTTCTTTTCCTGCCCACCTTCCTCCTCGTCTTCATTCCTGTTCTGCACCATTAAAAAAAAAAAAAAAAAATAGTGGGAGGTGGAGAAATATAGGTATGGTAACCCAGCCTCCAAAATGGTTCCCATCGATCCCCTGGTAGTCACTCCCTTGTGTGCTCCCCTTCCAAAGAGTACCAGTCCACATAGCCAATCAAACATGGCGGATGTGATCACTTCTCAGGCTGGTTCTGAAAGACGCCATTACTTCCTGCTCTCTTTCCCTCTCTCCCCACTCACTCTGGGAAAGGTGGCTAGATAAGCATGACGTCCTGGCGAGGGGTTCAAATAGTGAGAAACTGGGGCATCTACCCAACAGCCAGTGGGGAACTGAAGCCTCCCTAACATCCAGATGAGTGAACTTGGAAGTGAATCCTTTAATGTTTTCAAGGATAATATTAGAAAAGAAGAAAGACTTGAAATAAATGATCTAACTTTCCACCTTAAGAAACTATAAAAAGAACATCAAAGTGAAGTACATAGTATAAAGTACAAAGAAAGAAGGAAACAAAACCAATGTGAGAAGTAATCAATGAAAAGAAAGCATACAAACATTAAAACCAAAAGCTCCTTATTTGGAAAGATGAACAAAACTGATACACTTCTCACTTCACTGTTTAAGAAAAGTGCTTAATTAATCAAAAAGATAACAAGGAAAGAAAAAAATGAAAAACAAGTAATAACGGAAGCCTTCAACTGAAATATAGCAGTGATTACATTAAATGTAAATGAGCTAAAGATAAAGATTGCCAAAACAGACTTAGAGAAACTCACCTGTTTAATAGTATGAGAGGCATACTTTAAATATAATACAGAAACACTGAAATTAAAGGATGCAAACATTATATTATGTAAATGCTAAAAATTTAAAAGTTTAAAATACCAAAATAGGCATAATACCATGTAAATAGTGCTTTGCTCATATAAACAAAGTGGGCTTTAAAACAAGAAGTATACCAGTAATGCTATAATTTTTAATTATAGAAGATTCAACTAATTAATATAAAAACCTCTACTTTCCATGCCTCTAATAATATAATAATTTCTTAAAATACATAAAGTAAAAACAAAATATGTAAAGCAAAAAAAATTCTTCCTTATAAAATTTAAGGAAGAAATAGTCAAATCTCCATTATGGTTAGAGATTTCAACACATCTCTCCCTTAGCAACTGAAAGAAAAGTAGACAAAAATCAATAGAGAATTTAAACCAACATGACCAAACTGATACGTACATACATGGCAATGTATCCAAGAACTTCAGAATATACATTCTGTTCAGATGGACAAAACAATTGCCAAAATTGACCTGATAGTGTCATAAAGCAGGTCTTGAGAAATGTAAAAGAATCAAAATTACACAGATTATGAGTTTGACAACCAAGGAATTAGCATAGAAATCAATAGCAAATGGATAAATTGAAAATCTCTAAAGTTGTAATATTAAATAACAGACCTCTAAATAATTTATTGCTCAAAGAAGAAATCATGTCAGAAATAGAAAATATTTTAAATGAATTATGATGGCATGTATCACGATTTTGAGATGCAGCTAAAACAGCCTGATAGAAAATTAGTGGGCATATGTACAAACATTAGAAAATATAACAGACTGAAAACCAATGACCAATCACAAAATAAACCCCACAGCAAAACAAATCCAAAAATAGGTTGAAGAAGTAATAAAGATCAGGCATGATCAAGAAAGGAAGGGCACCAATGACTAATATTAGGAATGAAAAAAAAAGGTGATAACTATAAATCCTACAAATAATTAAAATATGAAGAGGCTGTTATAATGATTTCTGCAAATAAATGTGACATTTTTGATGAAATGGGAAAATTGAATATCAAACTCACTAAATCTTACATAAGACAATACACAGAATAGTCTCTCATCTATCTGGAAAAAGTTACCAGTAATTAAACACCTTCCACAAAGAAAATTTCAATTCCAGATGGCTTCATTGAATTCATTGAGTTCAAGTGAATTCTTCCAAGATTAAAGAAAAAATAGCACTAGTTTTACACAAACTCTTACAGAGAATAGAGGGAAAAAAGAACACTTCCTAACTTTTTGGATGAGGGCAGCATAACCTAGATATTAAAGCAGGACATGAGCAGGACATGACAAGAAAGGATAATTACAGAATAATTTCTGTAAAGACATAGATATTAATTCTAAACAAAGCAGTAGCAATTTAATTCAGTCTTATATAAAGATGATAATGATTCATGAAAAAATTGAAGTCATTCCAGGAATGTGAGGTTCGCTTCACATGTGAAAACCAATTATGTAATGTATCACATTAAAAGTATAAAGGATTAAAGTCATATTTCAATAGATGTGAAAAAAGCCTTTGCTAAAATTTAACATTTATTCACAATGAAATTCTTAGCAAGATAGGAATAAAAAGGGAAATTTTCTGAATCTGATATCAAACAAAAAAGGAGCTATAGCAAATATCACACTTAATGGTAAAGTATCAAAAGCTATTCTCTTTAGACTGTGAAAATTGAGGATGTCCACTGCTTCTTATTAATACAGTATGGGGAATCCTAGCAAGTGCAATAAGTCAAGAAAAAGAAATAAAATATGTAAGATTTGAAAAGGAAAAAAATGGTTATTCATCCATGGCATGATTATGTATACTGGCAATCAAAAAGTCTCAGATATACTGTAAAAATGGATAAATTTGTCATGCCTTGGTCCACCACCTCCAACAGAGCCCAGTCCACTTGCATTCCAAGGACCTAGGTTTGTGTTCCGGGGCCAGGGGGAGCAACTAAGATGAAAAATTAAATACAAATAAATAGAAAAGTTTCTTCCCCCTCTCTCTTTCTGTCTGCTTCTCTACTCACCTTCAGGCCTGCCTGTACTTTTCTTAAAAAAAATTAAAAAAAAAAGAAGATATTTAGCACTGCTACTGGAAAGAAGACCAATATGTAAAATTGTATTCTAAAGCTGATAAAAAGAATTAGAAATGAAAAGCATGTTGTCAATAATATTTTAAATAAAAAATACAGATAAATATAAAATAGAATACTCAATAACATATGTCCATGATTCTACACAGTAAACTACAGAATAGTTAAAGAAGATTGAAAAACATGGGCATCAACTGTGTTCATGAATTGATAGTGTCGATATCACAGTGATCAGTTTCCCCCTGATTGAGTCACAGATTCAGTTCCACCTCAGTAAAGCCTCATGCGCTGCTGGTTGAAAGATGGCATGATTCAACCTCTTTGGAAAGCAGTTTGGCATTTATCCTGCAAAGGATAAATACACTATCACCATGTGACCCATCAAGTCCAGTCTTAGATGTGTGCCCAGAGTTAATGACAACATATGTCTGTACAAAAATAATGCATGAATGTCCACAATGATATTCATAATAGCCAAAGAATGGAAACAATCCAAATGATGATCAGCTAATGAGTGGGTAAAATATAATATATCCTTACAACAAATATTATTCAGCCATAAATAAGAATGAAGTACTGATACATACCACACCACGGATGAAGCTTGCAAATATTGTGTTGCATGAAAGAAACAAGTCACGAAAGACCAATTCTTGCATGATCCCATTTATGTGAAATGTCCAGAAAAAGCAAATCCACAAAGACAAAAAAAAAGGATTAGTCATTGCCTAGGGTTGAGAGGTGTGGATGTAGAGCTATGGCAGTTTTTCTTGAAAAAATGTTCTAAAATTGATTACGCTACTGGTAGAACGACTCTGAATAAACTAAAATTCACTGATATGCCCTGGTGAGTTAACAGTTAAGTCTACTATCTCCAGAAAGCAAAAAAAGACATACATTCCAAGGACCCGGGTTTGCTTCCCAGTGCCAGGGGGAGCCACCAAGACAAATAATTAACTACATAAAACATTTCTTCCTGTCTACCTGCCTACTTGCCTTGATTCCTGCCTGTACCTTTTCTTAAAAATAAAATAAAGTAAAATAAAACATTATTTAAAACAAAAAATAAAATCCACTGAATTATATAATTATTTAAAAAGGTGATTTGTAGTATATGTAAATAAAATATCAAAGCCTATTTTTAACTCAAAAATTTTCTAACATATTTTTAGTGAAAATTGACAATTTATATAGAAATGCAAAACCAAGATAACAAATGATCTTGAAGAAGCAGAAAGTTGGAGGATTTAAACTACCTGTTAGAAAGACTTATTACAAAGCTCTAGCACTTAAAACAGCTATTTTTTAATACAAGGCAAACTTCTAGACATGTAGATCAGCATATACAATGGAGTGTTCAGAAACAGACTCAACTTACATCCAATGATAGGATGTGGGGAAAGAATGATCTTTTCAATAAGAAGTACTGGATAAAACTGATATCCATGTCGAGGGGAAAATGAACTTTGACTCCAACCTGACACTACAGAAAAATTCATCCTAGATGATCTAAATTCTAACTAAGGACAACAGAAATAAGACTTCGAAATTCTGAAAGGAAATGATTTGTAACCTAGAATTCTATACCCAATAAAATGATCAGTCAAGAGTGAGGGTAGATTAAAAACATATTCAGATGATTGGACTTTCAGAAACTACACCCCCTTTACACACCTCCAGAGCCTATGGGAGGGTGTGCGTGTGTGTGTGTGTGTATGAGAGAGCGAGAGACAGAGAGAGACAGAGAGAGAGAGAGAGAATAAAACAAGAAAGAGGAAAGGGGAAGGCATTTGTTTCAGGAAAGGAGGGACTCAGATGGAGGAGAGACAGAGGGAAGCTGAGGGAGAGGCCCCAGCATGGCTAGAGAAGAATTAGCCAGGACCGGGCTGGATCCCAAGTCTTCAGAAGAGAGGCTTAAGAAGAGGAAACTGACAGATACCTGATGTGTTAGGTCATTTTGACAGGACATGTGGATAGTTGGGATTGAAACAGTGGTCATTACATAGAAAGCAAAATTAACATAAGCAACAATAAAACAAGATAATTATTAACTCCGAGAATAAAAAGTGAATGCGATCAGAGTGCCCTACATAGCTCAGATACAAATAACAATCACACAGTCCTAGAAGGAGAAACACTGAATATTGGCCTAACCAAAATTATTGGGTAGCTATATTATAGGTTGATAGGATTGGAAGTATGGCTGAGTGTGTTAGATTTAAGTAGTTGCAAGGACTTAAATCCCCTGCTTCCATCCTAGGAAATCAAAAGAGAAAACCTAACACTGAGAGATCAAGAGCTGGTAACAAAAGCTTGTTATTTAGAGATATGGAGAAACTGTCCTCCCAAGACCCAACCAATTTTGAAAATCACTGACTGGGAAGCAGAAAATAAACAGGAAAGAGTTGGGATTGCTGTTTTGTTTTGGTTTTTTCGCATGCCCTGTAGATTCTTTGTCTCTTAACCAAATTCCCACCTTTGATAAAACTTAAAATTAGAAAAATACATAACTACAAACAGTAACAGAAAAAGGAAGTTTCTAGACGAGAATGAAGACTAGCCAAATGAATTCATGATCTCGAAATTAGGCAAAGAATTTTTTAACGACACACAAAACACCCCATACAGATTCGTAAACTGTATTTCAGGAAAATTATAGTTGTCTGTTTATCAAAGATGTCACTGCATGAAAAAGCAAGCCACAGGGTAAAAGATATCTCAATATAGCTATCTGATGAATAACTTGTATCCATAATATACTAAAAATGCTCCTACAAAATACAAGAAAAAGGCAAACAAGTCAATTTTTTAAAAAATTGGGCAAAAAGGCAGAATTTTTTTTCATAACAGAAGTCATCCACGTAGCTAATAAATGCATGATAAGGAAGTCAACATAGTTATCAGAGAAATGCAAATGAACACCACAAGGAGGTCCTGCCGCACATCCACCAGAGTGACTGCAATGAAAACTGACAATGCTAAGTGTTGGGGACCATGTGGCCACTGGATCTCTCCTACTGCTGGCTGGAGCGTTAAGTGATGCAACCACTGCTTTAAAAACCTCTGGCGAACTTCCTCTTTTTTCAGCTGGAACCAAAGAGGGTGCAGAAGAAAAAGAAGTTTCCGGATGTGCTAGAAATTTAAGAAAAAGCGAAACTGAAGATCAAGCACCTGAGAAAGAAGTTTGCCCAAAAGATGCTTCAAAAGGCAAGGAGGCAGCTTATCTCTGAAAAAGCTAAGCACTATCACATGGAATAGAAGCAAATATGCAGAACTGAGATTCAAATGGCTGACCACTTCCGCCTACCTGCAGAACCCAAATTGGCATTTGTCATCAGGATCAAAGGGATGAATGGGGTGTGCCAAAAAGCTCAGAAGGTGTTGCAGCTTCTTTGCCAGATCTTCAGTGACACCTTTGTGAACCTTGACAAGACCTCACTTGGCACGCTGAGGATTGTGGAACTAAATCCACGTGGGGGTACCTGAGCCTGAAGTCAGTAAATGAACTGATACGAGCGTGGTTAGGGCAAAACCCACAAGAAATGGATTGCTCTGTCAGATAGCGCATTGATTGCCCCATCTCTTGGTAAATTTGGCATCATCTGCATGGCAGGTCTGACTCTTGAGATCTGTACTATTGGAGAACGCTTTAAGAAGCTTTAAGAAACTTTCTCTGGCCCTTTAAAGTATCTTCTCCACCAGGTGGAATGAAGAAAAAGACCACTCATTTTGTAGAAGGTGGCCATCAGGAAAACCAGATCCACAGGCTTCTTAGAAGGATGGACGAGGGTATATACCATGATAATTTTTGTAATCTGCTCAATGAGTAAACAGTGATTATTTTCAAATAAAATCAAATCCTCTGGCAATGACTTCTTTTAATCATTTCTTTTTAGTCAAGCAGAACACACGCATTCTGTATAAATTAGCATTTAGTTGCACTTGTGAGTATGTATCAACATAGCTGCACACACACAGGCACCAAAGGGCCCTGCAAGTTCGTTGGAGGCCACATTATTCCTAATGTTGGAAAACTGGAAAGAAGCCAAATGGCCGTCAGTCATCGAATGGGTAGATAAACAGTGGCTTATTCACTCACCAGATGCGACAATGCTGAAGACAAACTACTACCATGGGCAACCCCATAGATGAATCTCACAAACATAGTATTGAGTAAACAAAGCCAATGACAAACAAAAGAACATGTCTCCATTTACACCAAGTTCAAAGTAAGCAAAATTCTTCCATGCTGATATTCACTGGTTGTCTGGGGGAAAGGGGACAATTATTGGAAGGGGCACGAGGGTGACTTCTAAGGTGCTGGTAATGCTGTCAACAGGCTGTCCCATGTCCCCTGAATCTTCCAGTATACATCCTACATAACCTACGTAAACACAAGCTTGCCTAAATGTGTTCACTATTCACTACAGAGTTTGCCGAGGCATGCACGTAAGTTTTGTGTACTTTATAGTGAGTGCGCTATGGCTCACTTTTAAAAATTCCCCTTCCTCTCTCTTCCCAGCCTCTCTCTTTCCTTTGTTTTCCTTCCCTCTAGCCATGAGGTAGGCCCCAGCAAGGTAGGAGCCCAGGGTGGAGGAATGGTAGGACAAACTGAAATCACACACTGCCTGAGACTCATGGATAAGGTCACTGGACGCAGTCCACATATATCCCAAGGACGCAGGTTTGAGACCCAGGGCCAGAGGGAACCACCAAGATGAACAACTAAATAAAGCAAATAAATGCTTCTCCTCCTCTTACTTCCTGCCTGCCTACTTACCTTCATTTCTGCCTGTAATCTTTCCTTTAAAAAAAAAAAAAAAATCACTGAATTGTCTTCAAACTTTGCAAAATCACCAACAGCAAGGGAAAAATGAAGAGCCTTCCATGTGGACAAAAGAGACAAAAGAAGCCTGGTCACTAGATGCAGCAAGTGATACTGGATCAAGTCTTTTAGCTACAAAGAACATTTTTGGACCACATGAAGGAACAGGAATACGTTCTAAAATATATCCGGAATATTTATGGTGGCATGGTGGTTACTCAGAAGACTGGTTATCTAGGTTATGTAGGATTTAGACTGAGTGTTCAAGAGGTGGATGGGACATCCTGTTGATAAGTCACTCTTCGGGGTTTCGAGGAGCAGAGGGAATGTTCCTTGCATCCACCTTGAAACTTTTCTGCAAACTTAAATCATTTCCAAAAGAAGGACAAAGACAAAAGAAATGGGATTTTTTCCAAAAAAAAAAAAAAGACTTAGAAGAATGATGAGGATGGGAAGAATGTGTGTGTCCATCTGCGGGCAGCCCAGGAGCGGGGTATTTGGACAGCGTTGTTTCTGTCTTCCCTAGCTGTCGGTCTTCCGTCTTCCAGAAACAGCATCCATATTTTATTTGGGGGTACTGCCTCTCCCTCGATCCTGGCCCATGTGTCACTGGTGTGGGCCTGTGCCCAGTGTATTTCATCCACCTACATCCGCCGTCATGTGTTTAGGGAAGGGCTCCAGTTAGCCCAATATAGGTCAACAGTGGTTTTTTTTTTTCCTAAAACTATTGTGAAAGAGATTGTTTTTCTCCTGAAGTTGCTTAGTTTTTGGAAAATAAAACTGGAATAGCCTAAGACCACCACATGGAGGTAGATGGTTCAAGGGGGAAAAAAGTCATTCCAAAGAAAAACCAAAAGGAGAGAGAGAAAATGGAGTCATCTTGCTATCATTTTAGCCTCTGCATAGACAGCTGCCCTGGGACTTTTTGGTTAAATAAGTCAAATAGATTTAATTTTCTGCTCAAGTCACTTTGAGTTAGGCGGTTGGCCTTGTTAACTGAAAGAATCATGACTAATGTTAGGAATTCCTAATTCGGCCAGGCTGAGCTGGGGAGGGGAAGTGGTGGAGTTGTAACTGATGGTAAGATCTGGCAGGGCCTCCGGGCATCCGGATTCAAGGGGAGCCTTGGAACCCTTGGGGGCACTTGAAGCTACTTTTGAGAATGGGTGGCAGGGAGAACATGATCAAGTGGAAATCTTTGACTTTGGACAAAGCCTGGGCTTAGGCTTATCCCCAGCATGCACTCCTAGTAACAGTCTGCTGCCCAGTCTGAAGCCCGGTGGCCGCACCCTTGGCACACCCCTGACCAGAGATGCCAGCAAGCCTGGTCCTGCTCCCTACTTCCAACTCCATGGTGGCTGTGTCTTCGTTTCTTCAAACTACCTCCATTTAAGTCTCCATTTTGTGCGAGTGAACATCAGAACAGCCCTATGAGGGAGGCAGAGCTGGGCTGATTTCATAACATGTTACAGGTATGGAAAGCAAGGCTGAGAGAGGTAAAGCAAGCTGCCCAAAGCCACACAGCCATTCAGTGGCAGAGCCAGGAAGAGAGAACAGGCTTCAAGTCTACGCTCTTTCTAGAGCTCGCTGAGCTTTGTAATTTCTGAGACAGGGGAGAGTTACAGCGCGTCTATCCTGGTTTGAGGGGCGTGGTGGAAAACAGCGACCCAAGGGAGCTGGGGATTTGTCGACTGTCCTTGAGTGAGCTGGGCGGGGGGACACAAGAGCCCTCCAGAGAAGGGGTGAGGTGGAAACGCAGTCAAGAGTCAAGATGCTCATGGGACAGTGTAGACGAGCCTCCCTGAGTGCTCAAGTCCTGGGGCACCCCAAGAGACAGTCTGACCCCATGCACGGACAAGGCCCTGGAGTCAGGAATTGAGAAAGGATTAGGTGGGACCCCACACCCAAGAAGCCTGCTGCTTAGTAGGTGAGACACATACAGGAAACAGTAAAGGAAGAACACAAAAAAGATTACTAATAATTACCTGTTGCCTAATTTATAGTGCGTGCTTACTTACGCCAGGTGCTTATCTGAGGTGCTTTAGGATCTCTCAAAAACCACATGAGAAAGGCCTATCATTTCTGCCCACCTCCCCCATTTTAGAAATGAGGAAACTGAGGCACAGAGAAAAGAAGCCAGTTACACGAAGTCACACAGCTGGGAAAGGAAGGGCTGGGATTTGAACCGGCAGAGCCCAGAGCCACACTCTATGGCTCCTCCTGGGTTTAGGGGGCATGTACTGACAGCCTGGCACTGTGCTGGGGGCCAGGATGAACCTGGGGGACAGCCCCAACCCTCTCAGGGAGTCATCTGGAGGATGTCAGGCAGAGGGTGGGCCCTGCGAGGAGAAATGCAACCTGTGGGGGACCTTGGCCACCAGGGAAGGCTTCCTGCAGAGGTGGCCCCAGCATGAACCTTTGGAGGCAGCAGAGATACTTTAGGGGCAGTGAGGGTAGAACAGTAGGTGGAGAGGAGCTGCTACAAGCAGAGGAGGGGCAGAAGGCACCAAGCCACAAAGCAGGCGAGAAGCTGTACCCAATGATGCTCTGTACGTGTAATGGTTAAGGGCCTCCCGCCGTGAAAGGTGCTTGCAGCCCTGGTGCCTGGGGGTCCTGGGGTCAGCAGGAAAAGCCCCAGATTTGAGCAACCACAAGGAAAACATCTGTGGAAGTAAGTGGAAACAGTGACTGGCCGCGGAGGGGTGGACGGACGTGGTGGGGAGTGTATGTGAGAGAAAGGAGTCATCTAAGTGGAGGATTAAAACAGAGAAAACCCAGCCACGGGGGGTCTGGGGACCTCACCAGGAGGGAGCTACCCTGGGAAGGTGGCACGGGATTCCCCACTAAGCAGGACACACCCCGTCTCAGAGGCCCCCCCGGGTTCTCTCCTGAGAACCACCTGATGCTGTGCTGCACTTGTTTCCTCACTGGAAGTGGGGATCAAAGCCCCAGGTAGGGAGATGGAGGGGTCCAGTCATCCCAGGAGAGGGGACAGAGCAAGAGGTGAGCAAGCCTGGCCTTTTGGAGACAGAGTGGGACAGGAGTGGGGCAGGAGTGACAGACATGGCCAAGGGGAGCAGCTGTGATCTGGACCCCAGGACTAAAAGATGTTAGAAGGGGAACCCCCACCCCGGGGCCCAGTGCAATGGCCCTTTGTGACGAGAGTTCAAGCCTGCCCTTGCTGTCAGGCCTCAGTTGGAGACTGATGTGGTTATTTCCTTTGAACACAGCAAAGGGAGAGTACTTAACCTCTCTGAACCCCGGGGCTCATGCCTAGAAATTGGGGGTGATGGTCCACACAGCTCATAGGGCCGCCGTGAATACTGAAGCGCCGTAGCAGCAGACCTGGTGCTCTGTAAGTTCTGACTATAGAGCAGGATCATTATTCTCCAGTTTAGATTTTTTCACAGACATTTAACAGTCTGTGGGGAGGGGCAGTGGCATTAAAGTGAGGCTCTTGGCCTGGCCCTCCTGCCACAGCTGGGTTGCTTTGGAGAGAAGCTCCAGGGTCCTCATCTGTATAATGGGGACACCCATCCTCCCGCGCAGACTTGGAGCGGAGCACATGGGCCATTGCATGGGCTTGTGTCCGGCCAGCGGCACATGGGCTGTGCTGGACCAGCAGGGCTGCAGGGTCTGAGGGGCTTCCCAGGACTCCCTCCTGGGATTTCTTTATCTGCTGTGGAATGCGGCCATTTTAGGCGTAGAAAGGAATGTTTCTCACAAACTTCGGCCATCCCTTCATGGTCTTGACCTCACACATAACCAAGTTTAAACATATTTAAAAAGAACTCTGTATTTCTAAAATAATAAAAACACATCTTGGTAATATGATCTGGAGGACTCGTTTCCCCTCAGTGAGAGAGGCAGGCTACCGTGTGACAATGTCCACCAGTCTGTCTATGCCCCGTGTGGCTATAAGGAGCCATAAGTTTCCATATCCTGCCAGTTTCCTTTCTTACTCCTTATTTGCACCAAATTAGAAAACTCGAAACCACAATGATAGGGTATTAGAAATGGCAGCAAATGTTTGGTGGCTTGGTCAGATGGTCGTGGATTCAGACCACATTCAGAAATCACAGAGCTGTGTCTCCCTGAGGATGGTTTTCTGCTTTGTTGGACAATAAGTCAACAGCTATAACTCTTCCAAAAGTTACAAGAAGGAATATTTCAGAGAGAGTGAGCACTGAAATCCTCTCTTTGGCTGACATTGACTCTGGAAAGAATTCTTTAAATTCTGATGTAATATTGGGAGTGGTTTTAAAATAATCTTAATAATATGTCACCGATTCCTTTCTCCTGCTCAGAAACAAAAATCACCAAATGTTGAGAAAGGATCGAATTCTCATACTGGGGTGGTCACCCTGCAGGAAAGTTTTAAGAACTTCTGCTAACTCGACAAGTAACAGTCAACATCGTGATGGTTTTGTGTCTGGGCCGTAGATGTTGAGCGCATTGCCATCTGAATAACCACTTCAGATCTTAGAAGTCCTCTTGAGTGACTTCACCGGTGACATGAAAATATGACTATGTCATCATTCTTTTCAAAAATCTGTCTGGGAAACTTCTCCCTCCAGAGCTGGAATATCTCAGGGTGAAAAAGTGGACTCCTGAACTTGCTGCTCTTGTCTCTGCATAGGAAGCTAAGAAAGAATTACAGCCAGTGAATGAGACTGGATCAGAGTCACAATTTTCACTATTTCCTTCAAGGCTATCCTGGGTAGCATTTAGGTTTGTTGAAGAAATCCAAAATAATGTGACTTAAACAAGGCAGCATGTATTTCTCTTTCATCTAATAATCCAGAGAAAGGTGGTCCAGGGCTGGAAATGTGGTTCTTATCTCTTAGTTTGTCCAGAGACCCAGGCTCCTTCTACCTTCTACAACCCTTAGGTCTTGCCCTGAGGGCATGTTCCCAGCAGCTCACCCCTACAGGAGGTTCCAAGCAGTAGTGGGAGGACAGTAGGATGGAAAGGAATGCTCCCTCCCTAGAAGGATTTGAAAAGTCACACTTAGCTCACATCCCATTGGTCAGAACATTGTCACATGACCGCATCCACTAAAAGGGAGGATGGGAAATGTAGTTTTTATTCTGAGTCATGTGCCCAGCTAAAACTTGGGAGGGCAGAGGAGAGGCATATTGGGAGGCAAAAGATGACATTGGCCAAAGGACTGGGGGAAGATAAGGAAACAGACAGGAATTGACTTTCAGACATAATTTCTTTCTTCCTTGGACAGCTACTCTTCATGGTGTCCCTCAGCAGTGAGTGCCAAACCACCTTTTCAGCTCATACAGATATGAATCACAAAATAATCGCATAAGCAAAGAATCTTTTTTTCCTAAAACCTGGGTTTTGAATGCTCTAACAAAGTGTGCTGAGTGATCGTCTCTGATACATGAACCACATAGAAGCTAAATGTGTCTGAACTCTTTGCATCATTCATTTTAACCAGCTTCACACATGGGACCACACGGATTTTGTTAGTATTTATTTATTTTTAGAGAGAAAGGTAGGGAGAGGAGAAAGAAGCAATTTTTTTAGTGAAGGAAGAGAAGGAAGCATTTATTTATTTGTTTATTTTGGTATTCTCTCACACCCCTCTCCCACCACATCATGAATTTGGGTCCTTGGGTTTTATACGGTCCACACCCAGCTGTGGACTTAGCACTTGAGTCACCAGAGAGTGCCCACAGGAACTTGTTAAAAGAGAGATAAGATAAAACCATTTCTTCAAGTCATTGATAGAGCTTCTTGAGACCAGTTCTAAGATTCTTAAGAACTTACTCAGTTGGCAATATGCTCAATACCTGTGAAAGCCCAAACCTAACCTTAGAGAAGTAAAAGTTTACTGTTTCTAATGAGGACTACAGAATAGCAGGAGTCATAAAACCAAACTGTTTTCCCATAACATATGGCATCAAGACTGTGTGAAGTCCATCACTATCATCTGATAAAGGACATTTGCCAGAAGCGAATTCCTCATTCTCCCTGAGAAAAACATGTACGAATAACTCAGCTACTTTACAAACTCTCAGATGGTGTTGTTTCAGTGTCATTAAAAGGAGTGCAGTTTTAAATGCTGCCATGCAGTTTTGTTTTTTTCTTGCCTTTACTGAGGGGCGTGGGGGGGGGACATCATCAATTTTGTCCTGGAAAGCTTATTTTACTCTTATTCTGGAAAAAAAAAAAAAAAACAGACACTAATGGTTTACCAAAAAGGTCACTGTGCTTTGTTTGAGAATGATGTGAAAGTCTTGGTGGCTTTATGCCACTATTTGACAACATTTCATAACACACAACACACTGGGGATTACAATGGGATAAATAGCCAGGCCAGTGAAGTCCAGTGTCAGATATTAAATATCGTACTCACTCTTTACACTTTTCTTTTTCAGCTGCTTGAGTGAAATCATCATACATGTCCCGGTTCTTCGCAATTTACTTTTTTTTTTGAACAGGGTTCTGATTCACTATTTACTTTTATAACCCCATTCTCGGTTGAGTATTTGGCTTACTGATTTCATCACTCTTCTCAAGCTCTCATGAGCCACTTCTGAATCGCTGACTTCTTAGATGAGTTGAGGATAGAACACATCGCAAAAGGAATAACCAAAAAGTCATACGTGTATGAAATACACCACCCGAGACAGGATCGACCAACCAAATTCAAACCTGTGGCACATACCCAATGCTGCAGAATGTAATTGTGATTAAGAATATAATGGGCTTTCTGTGAACTTGCGATTTGGCATTCCAAATGTATGAGTAAAATAATTTCATTTTTTTTTTCCTCAGAAACCTGTGGACCCCCTGCAGACCTCGAAGGACCCTCCAGTGGTCCACGGACCACACTCTAGGAACATTTCTCTAGCTGCCAAGTCTGCTGGGAGTCATGAGATGAGGTGGGGAGGGGAAACGGACGGAATTATTTTACTGCGAAGTATTTAGCAGGGAAGGAGGGACAGAAGCACTCTTCACCTTCCAGATATACCGAGGCAGTGTAGGAAGTGAACGTTGGGACATGGACAGGGCTGTGTGGGAGCTCTCTATACTCTGTGATTTTTCTGCAAGTCTAAAATTATTTCAAAACTAAAAACTATTTTTCAATAATTTAAAGACTGTTTACACTTTAATGTGTTAAGATCTGTCACACTCCAGTGAAGCCAATTTCCGTTCCTTCCTTCCCAGATGTGTCCTTACCTCACTTGGGCAGCTGGAGAGAAGGAAAAGGCAGAAGTAGAAATTTCTAAGACTCCACAAAGAAATCCATGGTCAAGGATTCTGCCCAATCGCCAATGTCCTACCCAAGATCCAAGCTCTGTCTCCCCCAGGAAGCCTTCCTGGCCCAGCAGAGTCCATCTGACTGTCTCCTCAGAGTTCATCTGTCTGATGGTTTCCTAATACTATTTTGGAAAATAACTTTCAGTTTTGGAATAATTTTAGACTTACAGAAAATTGCAGCGTACAGAGAGCTCCCGCACAGCCCTGCCCACTTCCCAGTGTCCAGTCCCTTGGCCACCTCAGTATATTTGCCAAAATGAAGACGCCAACATCAGTATATCACTATTAACCTATTAATCACACTCTCCAGACTTTATTTAGACTTCACTCATTTCTCTACTAATGTCCCTTTTCTGTTCCAGGATGCTGTATAGCATTTTGGTCTCATGTCTTCCTGACCTCCGTTGGCTCAGGGCAGTTTTTAAGTCCTTGTTTTTCAAGGTCTTGATAGTTTTGAGGAGCACTGGTCAGGTGTTTCACAGAATTTCCTAATGTTATTTTTCAGCAATCTTTCTTGAAATGACACCTTCTGCAGAGTCCTAGTATGTTAGCAGATAAAAGTGGAGCTGCTTGCCCTGTTCACAATGGCTAAGAACTGGAAACTACCTAAGTGCCCCACATCAGATGGATGGATAAAGAAGATGTGTTATATATACAGTGGAATACTATACAGCCCTGAGAAGAGATGAAACCCTGTCAATTGAATCAACATGGATGGAACTAAAGGAGATGATGCTAAGTGAAACAAGTCAAAAGAAGAAAGATAGATACCAGCTGACCTCACTCACAGGTGGAATGTGAATGGACAAAACAAAGGAACAGATGGAACATAACCAGCCCTTGGAGGGGGGAGGATAAATGGCGGAGCCCACTGGACAATAGTGAAGAACACTTTGGTAATTTGGTGAAGGGCAGGGTGCGTTGGTATATATACGAGGAATAGGGAAACTACACTTATGGGGAAACTACACATATGAGTTTAATGTGCAAAATTAAAAATAATTAATTTTTTTAAAGTGGAGCTCCTTGGGTCATGGCAATGATGGGAGAAATTGTGGGTGGTCCTGAGTATAAATCTCCATAGGGTTCCCTGAGAACACTAAGGAACCCCTAGGGTGTTACAGAACCCAGTTTGAGACCATCCATTTGGGTCACAATCTCTTCAGCATAGTTTTTGTTTCTGTAAAATCTTGGACAAGTAAGTATAGACTCAGGCTCCCCAACTTCCAGTGACAGAGTTAGAGACCAGGAGAATCTGGAGGAAGGAAGAGATGCAGATCCTGCCCCCGGCCTGACGGGAAAAATTCCAGCCTGGTGGAGGAGACAGGGAGCTCTTGGTCTGATTGAGGAGACATACCCAAGGGAGACCCCTGTCTGAAGTGGAGTGGGGCAGGACACATCCAAAAGATGCAGACTGGTGAAATCTAGGCTGATTTGCGGACATCCATATTCAGGCATGGGAGAGCCTGAGAGGAAGGTTTGAGGAGGACAAGACAGCTGTCCTTTGACAAGAGGGCAGTAGAAAGGTTCCTGGGACAGAGCTGATGGATCCCCTGGCAGGGGCCCTGCTCAAACATAAATGTCCACTCAGATGTGGGTGCCCCAGCCTGTAACCCATTGACCCCATAGGGGCTGAGAGACACTGACATGCAGTGAGGGTCAGGGAAAGCCAGAAGATGTGGATATACACCCAGAGACTAGGGAATCAGCCACAGAGACCTGGAGGAGCCCTGAGATGGAGCCACACAGAGGAGAGGTGAGCAGAGACCAAAGCGGAGGCCAGAGCAGAGACAGACCTATGGCTGTCCCTCCCGGCCTGGCCCCCAGCTGACCCCGCCAATTTGCATGGGCCTCCTTACTCCCATGCAGGCTTTGGCCCTGCTTCAGTGTTTTCTCTCACTAGGTGTCGAATGCCAACCAGCGCCAAGATCCACATGTCCTAGCTCGCTGAAGAGAAGGTGCTCTGGGAAAGAGGCCAAGTGAGAGTGGGCGCAACCCCATCGACAGTGTGGTGCCAGACAGCGGCAGGTGGAGGAGGCAGGGAGGACCCGTGCCACGTTCACCTCCGACTGCCTCGGGCCTGGCCCAGTGCTGGGCATGACAGGGCGGTCAGCAGCGATTGCTCAGTGACTGAATGATTAGAGAATGAGCACTGGCATCGGGTGAGAGCCGAGTTCCGATCTCAGCTCTGCAACTTCTTTGCTGCGTGATCTTGAGCAAGTTACTTCACCTCTCTGAGCCTCTGTTTCCTCATCTGTTCATGAAAATCAGAATACCAACAGAAACTACACCATGCGACTAGAGCCCATTCGGTGAGCTAATGCATACACGGCACTGAGGACTGCACCTGGCACACAGACAACCCTGAATCACACCCGTGATGTAACTTGTATTACGCAGGTGCATCCTGGGTCTGATTTTGCTGTAGCTGTCACATGCATGTACGCGCTAGGGGTGGGGGTGTTTGGGGTGCTCCTGGGCTGGGTGATAGCGAGGACAGCAGGGCAATGGGAACGGTGCTGGTTCCGTGGCTGGTCAGGCACAGTTTAACCTCTTCCTGGAAAGAGGCACCTGCACCTACAGAATGGGGGTAAGATCTTTTGGGGTCTGACGCATTCTGGTGGAGCAGTGGTTACGTCAATTGCCTCTGATACAACACAGACCATGTACCCCTGGATTCAAGTTCCTGGTGTGGGAGGAAACTTACCAGAGTGAACAACTGAAAATAAAATAAAGTGCTTCTTCCTCCTCTCTCTTCCTGCCTGCACCTTTCTTAAAAAAAAAAAAAACTTTGGGGGGTCAGGGAGGAGGAACAAAGGCCCTTAAAACACAATGAGATCTGCATGTTGGGCGCTGTTCAGGAGGCTTGGCTTCCAGGGTGCATGCATTTGCAAGCAGGGGACACGTGAGGAAATGAAATCAGCCTGATCTGGCTGTGGGCCACTCCGCTCTGGGCTCTCAGGAGGAGGCGAGGTCACTGCCTTGGTTCTTGTGGGACGCAGGTTCTCCATCTGTGTAACAGTCAGGCGGTGTCTTATGACATTTCAGTCAACGGTGCATTGCATGTGTGACAGCTGTCCCCACATGGCACCGAGGTGAGTGATAAGCTCTACAGCAAGACCCAGTGGGCTATGCCTCCTGGGTTTCTGTGGGTGCACCTCAGGACGCTTGCTCGACGGCGAAACCACCTAACGAGACACAGTTCTCAAAACACTTCCCTGTCACTCAGCGACACATGACTGCAGAGGTGTCCCATCTGACCCCCCAGAACCGTTGTGAGGGGTCAAGGAGACGATTTGCGTGGTGCTGTCAGCACACAGTCATCTCTGGAGATGGCACTGCTTTCCAGCCGTGACGGTGACCAGTAGGTCTCTAGCCACACGACAGTGCCGTCCTTCCCTGCGTGCACACAGCTTCAGCACTTGTGTGTTGTGTGCAAATGGCCATTTCTGCTGTACGTTGGAGGACACCCTTGGCCTCCATCCTGGGTCTCCTGGGCCTGTCAAGAGTAATAGTCCACACCCCTCCCACACCCTCCCCTTGGCTCAGTGGCTAAGGTGCAGGCTGCAAAAGGTGTGGACCCAAGCAGATTTGAGACCTGGTGCCAGGGCAGGAGGGGGAAGAAAAGAGTAGTCAAATCAGCAGACTCTTGAGGCTGCCTGGGTTCGAGTCTCAGCTCAGCTTCTTCCCATCTTTGTGACTTCAGACTGCAAGCTTCCCTTCTTTGAACCTCTTTCCTCTCCCAGCCCCCAAGTTGGAGAGCTTTGTAAGGATTAGTTCCAATGTGTCTAGAGCACAGCCTGGTTCAGGTCTGGCTGGGTGTGAGGGGTGCGCTGTGTTGCCCGACCCAGGCTTTGCTGACCTTGGAGCTCTTCTCTGGACACTCCTGTCTGCGTCTGCACTGGCTTCCAGCCGGCTCGCTCAGGCCGAAGTTCCTAGAAGTAAGAAGCCTGGGCATCAGAGAGCCCGCTGCTAAGATAATCACACTCAAAAGGAGGCCCTGGGAGGAGGGTGGGACAGTTTTGAAGGTGAATGTTAATGAACTTCAGGAAAGAGAAGTGGGGGAGTTCGGTCTACCGTCCCCAGCTGGTAGAAAAGAGCTCAGCTGCTTCTACAGTTTTCCTCCTGCCCCCGAACAAAAAAAAAAAAAGAAAAAGAAAAAGAAAAAGAAAACCTGAGGGGGTGGTGGGAGTGGTCTCTGGCAGGGTCAGAAGTCTGAAGTTCAAATCTCACTTCCCACTCTTCCTCCTTGCGAGTGACCTCAGCAGGAAAGCCAGGAGTAGAAAAATGGAAGAGGGGGTTGTCCCCAGAAATTGGAGGATCTGCTGCCTCCAAGCTGGCAGAGGGACCGTGCGCATGCAGTTTATGTGTGAAAGGGTGTGAGTGTGTGGATGAGTGCAGAGAGCCTGTCTTACTGGCAAGACAGACTCACAAAGGACAGAATCATTTTCTGTCATGACCCTACCTTACAGATGAGGAAACTGAGGCTCAGCCAGATAAATCCAAGGCAGAGGGGCAGGAAGATGGAGGAAGAGGGGGACAGGGAGAATGTGGGGGGTCGGGGACTGGGAACTTTCCCAAACTATTGTTCTTCCCCTCAGTCACCCCTCCAGCCCCAATTTCTTCAGGCTGGAGGAGGAGGGGGTGGGAGGGAGCCCCAGAGGGTGCTGGGTGGAGGGGCCCTGTGGGAAGGATCCAAGCACCCGGTCTCCCTGTTCCTGCAGACGTGGACTCCCCACCCCAGCCTGGACTATCATCCTTAGAGCCCCGGCAGTAGCAGTGGCCTCCCTCCAGCTTTCCTGCCAGACCCTGCCTGGAATGGGGGGATGGGTAGGGGTGGGGGAGGCTTCAGAAAGAGACTTGGGCTGGTTCCTAGCTTAGCAAAGCAGAGCCCACAGCGGAAGGGAGGAGCCTGAGCCCAACAAAGTTCTTCAGTTCTGCCCTCCCACCTCTGCTCACTTCCAGCACCTGGGACAAGGGAGAAAGGACAGGAGATTCTGTGACTGTGACTGGCAGGTGCAGTCACTGGGAGCACGGACTGCCCTCACCAGTCTCATTTCTTTCCTCCCCTCCTCCATAGCCCCCTGCCTGTGAGGGACATCCTCTGCCCTTAGTTTAGGGGAAAGAGGGTCCACATCCAGGGGAGGAAGTCTGCCAGCACAGCAGACATTCCCGATGACTCACCGTCCCAGAGCCCAATGCCTTGGGAGGCCGGGGACAGCACCTCTTCCCACCCCCCACCCCCACCCCATTCAGCTGGGGCAGCAGAAAAGGCCCAGGATGGTTCAAGAAGGTCAAGGGGCAGAGCAGCCAGAGACTACAGCCTGGAGACAGGATTGAGGGGCGCCACGGAGAGGTGCCTGAGGGAGGAGACAGGCAGCTCCCCAAGGTCATGCAGTCACAGTGGCACTCCGAAAGAAGCAGGTCTATGAAGACTGGGTATAACAGAGGACCTCTCTCCATCTCCAGGGAACTCCTTCTGGAGAGCAGTAGTTTGAGAAGAGGTCCTGGTTTTCCCTTCAGGGGTCTGGAATAGCACCCTCTTGCCCTCAGGAGGCAGGGGGATGTCTTCAGTGACCTCCACAGAACCCCCTTTAGTTCCTGTCCAATTTGCTTCACTGCCATGCTCCTCCCATGATGCCAGTCCCCTCCGTTTACTGGGCCTCCTGTTAGGGAAGGGGAAACTGAGGCCCAGGGTGCTCAGGGTGGGGGCTTATGGAAGATAACTGCTTCCCCAGATCTGTCTGACCTGGCAGAGTTCTGGGCTCAGGGCACCTGTGTCCCTCTGCTATGCCTCCCTCCCTCCTCCCCCAGCAGACGATGCAGCTCCAGCCTCAGTCTACGTGGCAGGCAGAGCAGGGCCAGCGAGGGAGGGGAACTGGGAATGAGGTCAGCGGGTTGGACAGGCCAGGCGGCAGTGGCTGTGAAGGCATCTGGGCAGCAGCGGTCTGGAAGGTAGGGCCTCCAGGCCGGGCCACGCCCAGCTCCAAGCCACGCCCACCGTGGCCTCTTTCCAGTCTCTGTCTCCTGCTCCTCCCCTCCCTGCAGCCCACACTCCGCCTTGTGCAGATGGTTCCCATCAAGCCTCTTCCATGTGGCAGTTCCACCCTGCCCACCCTGCTCCCTTCCCCCTCTAGCCACAAGGCTCAGTGGAGGGTTGGGGGTGACTCTCTCACTGTGTGCGACCAGGCCTGCATTGGTCTCATGAGGGGTCCCTGTGTCAGGTCAACTTCCCATGCCCAATTTCCAGACCCTCCCGGCTTCCCAGTCCCCACTACTCAGGATCTTGAAGTGAAGCAGGGATCACACCTCTGTCCCCTCAGTCCCAGCTGTGTGACCTTATGTAGGTCACTTCCCTTCTCATCTGTGAAGCTGAGTTTTCTTATCTGTGCAAGGAGGGGAGGGCAGGACAGAATGAGCTCATCATGTCCTTCTAAAAGAATGTCTCTTGTTCTATGACATTCCCAACTTGAAAGTGAAAAGATCTGGAATCTAATAGAGTTCGAACACCAACTTTGGAGGGTCATCTGGTCTACCTGCTGGCCTTCACCCAAGCGTGTTTTCTTGTTGATCCTGAGATCCACAACTCTTGCCTTGCCTCTCCCCCTCCTCCAAGGGTCCCAGCCTTCTGAGTTCCTCTGCTACACCTTGGCAAAAAGATTAGAACCATGCGCTATTCAAAAGCAATCACTGGCTTTCTATGGCTACCAAATTGGTAATAAATTACTCTTCTAGAATGCCAGATCCCTAGAAGTTGGCCCTAGTCTACATCTACTTTTCCAATCTTATCTTTTATATTTCGTTTGCCCAATGAATTTCTCCTCTCTCTCTCTCTCTCTCTCTCTCTCTCTCTCTCTCTCTCTCTCTCTCTCTCTCTCCCTCCTTCCCTCCCTCCCTCCAGGTTTGGTCATGCCATCCTCCCATTCCATGCTGACACCTGCATGCCACCCATGCAGTCACATGCTGTCACCTGTCCTCAGTTCACAAGAGGAGCTCAAATGCTCCTCCATGAGGCTGCCTTATCTCCTTGCATTCTCACTGCCTCCCCATATCTCTGGGGTTTGGTTTTTGTTTTGTTTTGTTTTTTCCTAAACATAACATCATTCACAAATGGTCTTATTATTAGCCCATTTCACAGAGTAGGGAAATGAGGTTCAGAGAGATGAAGTAACCTATTCAAAACCACATAGCTAGGGCTGCTTTGGGTGAGAGCCATTACTGTGTCCATTTTATTCCCCTGCCTAGCATTTCCCCAGAGCTCTCCCCAGAAGCAGGCTGACCCCAAGAGATCTACGTAACCAACCATTAAATAGAATTTACTAGAAGGTCTGCAAAAGGCATCAAACTCAGGCTCTTCCCGAAGTCCAGCCCCACCTCTCCTGCCCACCATGCAGTCTCTCAGGTTGAAGACCAGCAGTCACCAAGCTCCTCAACAGCACCCTCCCACACCCCATCCAACCCCAGTCTCTGTAAGCTCTGCCCCCAGAGGGCTCTTGAATTCATCCTCCTTCTCCAGACCCTTTAACAGGGTCCAAGCTCTAAAGACTAAGACTAACAACACACACACACACACACACACACACACACACACACACACACACACACGCACCGCACATGCCCCATGAAGCTCCTTTAACTCTCCCACCTTTGTCTCCTGCGCTCCAACCACACCAGCCTTCTCTGGATTCCTTGTACATCTAGAACTACCTTGCTCCCTCCTGCCCCAGAGCCTTTGCACATGCGGTACCATCACACCCGCCTCCACTCCCCACCCGGCCAGCCACCCCTACCTAAATGATTTCTTCTCACTTGCCAGCCTATTCAGGAAAGACTTACTGGGCCCCCAGGTCTAGGGCAGACTCCCCGGTGCCTGGCACTCAGAGCCCTGTGTTCTTTCGCAATTGCGTGTTTATGTATGTGATTTGAGTCACGTCTTTCCTTGCACCTAACACAAGCTCCATGTGGGCAGGCAGAGGGTCTGTGTTGCCTACCACAGAATGCCCAGTGTCTAGCAAAGTGCCTGTCACACAACTACTGTTGCAGGAATGACTCTGGATTCTCTCTGTGACCAAGTCAGACTCTATCCTCGGGTGCTCTGCCCAGGACAGGTGCAAGTAAGCCGAGTAGGATCCCCTTTCATCTCCCAGCACCCCTCAAACTCCAGAGCTCCATATTTGCCAGGAGGAAGAACTGGGGACTAGTGTGGAAGGGGAAGGCACCAGACATCTGTGGAGCAATGGGGATGGAGGTGAAGAAGTCTGAGCACGGATCTGGGCAGGTGCCCCCTCATTTTTATTTTATTTTTTTAATCCAAGCTTCAAAGGAACCTTTACATCTATCTCCTAAACACTCCAGTCAGACATCTGGTGGTGATGCAAGCCCCGGCCTGCCCCCAGGCTGCACCCTCCTCAGCCTGCCCCTCAGAGGCCGCTGGCAGCTGGCTGCCCCCCAGCGTGGGACAGAGCCCAGAGACACCGGAAGAGATTGAGAGAAAAAGGAAGGAGAAGAAGTGGTGTGTGGGTGGAGGGGTGGGCCAGAGGGCCGGAAGTAGAGGAGAGAAAGAAAGGGAAGGACAAGAGGTTAAAAAAAGGAAGAAAAATCCATGTGGAGAAAAGGGTGTGGGGGTTGGGAGGGAGGATAAAAGACGGGAAAAAGGAAAGAAATGGGGAATAGAATGAAAGGAATATGGAAGTGAACCAAACCAGAAAGGGGTAAATAACTGTTCAATTAATTTGCTCACTCACCTGTGTCAAGAGCCGGCTCCACCTGCAGACATTGGAGGGGGCTGGAGAGAGGACAAGAACAGGACAGGCTGGAGTCGCCAGGCTGACAAGCCTCCCTTCCAACACATCATTCTCAGTTGGGAACCGGGGGTGACCGGTGGTGGACTGGGGAGCTGCCACGGACCACACCCAGACTCCTCCCAGCTCCTTCCCTGTGTCCTCTACCCCCAGGAAGCCATAATAGGATGACTGTCAGGATGGAAATCAAGCCTCCTCTTCCAGAGACCCCTCTGAAGGAGAATGAGGTGGAGCTGCCCCTGGATGCAGGTATTTGAGAGCTCCGCTCACTGGGAAGACAAGGAAAAAAAGAGGTGGCACCAACAAGACAAATAGACTCACAAAGAGTGCTCCAGAGACAGGACAGAGAAGGAAGCAGTCGCACACAAGAGAAAGAGAAGGAGGCAGGGACAGACAGGAGTAGGGTGGCCAGTATAGGGGAAAGGGAAGAGAAGGAGGGAGGGGAGTCAGGTATCCACTCTCCTCCCCTTCAAAGATAAACCCCTCCTGCCTGTTGTCTGCACTCTGACCCCATGTCCTGGTGACCCACTCACCCCACTAGAGCTTCCTCACTTATCACTCCAAAATAGCTCACGCTTAGGGCACCAATCCCTGCCATGTTGCTAAACTCAATGATCACTTAACTCTTTATCATACTCATTCTTACTGTGGCATAGAACTCTCCTTCCTCCCTGTCCTACTTTCTCCACTCATCTCATTCTCCTGTGCAGGCTTCTTCTCCCCTCTCCTTAAAGCCCTCCATCTCTCTTTCCTTCAAGCTCTTGTGGAAACAAATCCAACCATATTATGATCCCGGGCGACCCACATTTGTCTTCTCTGAATTTCAGACCCAGACACACAACGTTTTTGATTGGATGTCTCTTAGGTATCTAACACTCGACATGGACAAACTTCATTCAGCATCTTCCCTCTAAATCTGGAGAGGATGAAGATGAATTTCAGCAGGTCAAGGGACTTGAGTTTGAGGTTCAGGACTAAAGAGAAGCAAGCTGTGCTGGAAGCTAAGGAAGTAAGTAAGCTAAGCCCCAAAGGACCTGGATGGTGTGATGCTGAAGGAAGAAAAGAAGAGAGGACTCGCCCTCCCAGGCCTGGGGTCAGTCCCCAGATTCTGCCCCCAGGGCCTTCAATGAACCCACAGAACTCCATGAGGGGAATACAGGGACACCATGGTCTTCCCTTCATCCCTCCTCTTTGACCCCTTGCCTTCTGTCTCCTCAACCATTCCCATAGGGACACGAGTCTGGGGCAAGGTGGGAGCAGAGAAGCAATCTTGGGGGTCGCATTCGGGGGGTGGGCAATGGAACTTCAACAGGTGATGGGAAGGGTCTTCCCCACCTGCCCACTAGGTGGTCAACACCTGGACTAGCTCCTTTCCCTTGTCCCACACCATGGGGGAGTCCAGATGGGGGGTGGGGGTTGCCTGAGGTGCTGGGGGGGCGGGGAGATCTGGGAGCCCAGGCCTGCCCCTCACTCTCAAGCTCACTCAAGGAAGGTGCTTGGGGAAATTCAGAGAGAGAGAGAACTCAGAGCTCAGCACTTTCCTCTTTCTGTTTTTCTTCTTGAGGAATTTTTTTCCCAAAGTGCTGATGACTTTACCATTTCTTATGGGGAGAGGAGGAGATCTGGGCTTTTGCTCCCCCCTCCCCATCCAAGTGTCAGACAAAGTCTTACATTCCAAAAGAAGCCAGAGCTTCAGAGTTTCCTAAAGATGAGGTGGCGTCTCCTCCCCCTCCAGCCCCTTCTCCCCCCTCCCCCCTGTCTCAAGCCCTTAGTCCTGGCCAAGGAGGCCCAGCCAGCCTGGGAGGGGACCCCAAGCACATTCTTCTTCTCACTGTCATGCTGCAGAAATTAAAGACACATCTTCAGGCTGGGCGTCCGCCAAGTGTTTCAAGTCGAAAAGTGGCCAAGGAGGCCGCGGGCTTCAGCTCTGTGCCACGTGGAAGGACATTCAGAAGCCCTCTGCCTGCGTCCCAGGGACAGAGCTCTGAAACTGGACACTTATGTCACACATCACACACACACAAAGCCCACCCCCAATCCCAGGGATCCCCTCAGCCCCAGGGCATATCCCTGAGGAGGAACTTCCTCTTCAAGGTGGGCAAGGGAGTCTGGACCAGGAGCACGTGGGGAGGGGGCTGCAGCCCAGTCTGTGAAGACTCAGCCAGCAGGCAGCAGTGCAGGTCATACCAGCCCTCACCCCCAGGCCGGCGACACCCAGCCGCAGACCACCATTCCAAAGCAGTGACCACTCCGAGGTACAGGACTCTTGACCCCGTGGGAGGAGGACACCCTTGTCCTCAACCACAGTGGAGGGGTCCAGGAAGTGCCATCTCAGCACCCCAGCCCTGGTCCTGCCCGACAGTCACCTACAGGCGGGGGCCGATCCTGGGCCACAGGCTGCTGCCACATGGTGCAGATAATTGACGAAGGCCCATCCCTCCATGGCTGTCTGTAGCCTGGCCTCTCTGGAAACTCTATATTTTCCTTTTAATTATAGCCCCTGCTGTCTCCCTCACTGCCCCACCCGCACGGCTCATCCTGGCTGCCCACGGCCAGCCGACGTGGCTCCCTCCCCTTCTGTTCCTTGTGTCTTTTTTTTTTCTTTGCCTTCGTTGCACAAAACCAGCTGGGGGAGGGCGTGGAGAGGGGCGGTGTGGAGGGCGGCAATGGAATCTTGGATGGTTTGGGGGAGGCAGCAGGACTCCCCCCTTCCACGTTTGCAGCTCTGAGTGATGGGGTGGGGAGACCGTGCAGGAGGACCAGGGCACTGCAAAGGGACCCCCATGGCCTTCTCCTGGACCCACAGATTTTGGCAGGAGCAAAGCCTGGATAGATTAGGTTGGGTAGAGCACTTTCAGAGGTTAGGATAGGGGGAAAGAAGAGCCACCTTCCCCAAATACCGCCTATTGTTCTTGGGGTCTCCACCCCCTTCCAGGGAACAGACAATTCTCTTCTGGCTCCAGGGGCAGAAAGCAAAGTGAACTTTGACTTTTCAGGAAAGAGGGGTAGCCCTGGGAAACAGCCTCTAAAATAAGGTTACTCATTCTCCCCTACAATTCCATCAGCAACCCCCAAACACAAGTCTCCCCCAGACGCCCATATTCTCACACCCGTTCCCACTCCTGAGTCCAGGCCTGCCCAGTTCCCAGAAGGCGCACCCTCTCTCTGGCCAAGAGCTCTCCACCTGAGTTCTCTCTGGGTGACTGCTGGGTGGGTCTCTAACCAGGCCCTGGCCCCAGTCATGCCACCCAACACAAGACATTTCCCATGTTGCAGTGATCACAGCCCTCCCAGGGCAAACTGGCTGCCCCTGGGGTGGACGAGTCCTAGCATTTCCCCACACCTGCATGCCGCCTCATCACTGGACACCAAAGCGCCCCTCTGGAGCAACCCCCGCTGACTTCCTCACCCAGCGCCCCCTTCTGTCCCCATGTCTCTCAGTCATGCCTGGAGGCTGGGGGAGTGCATTTAAGTCCTCTTGGAGCCTCAGGCATAGTGGAAGACTTGTCATCCTCGAAGCAAAGCCCCTCTTCCAGCACCCCACAAGTATCTGGCTCTTAATATCTATAAAGGAATTTCTAACCTGTTCCCCAATCACCCCTAAAGTGCCAGAGCCCAGCCACATCGCTAGAAGCCCCTAAAGAGGCACATCTTTGGAATTCTCAGGTTCTCATCTTTTCCAGGTGTCATCAGCTGGCCTCCTCATACCCCTCCCTTCAGCTCTTGTCAAGGATGTCAGAAAGGTGACTGAAGGTGGCCGGGAGGACCCTCTGCCAATCACCCCGCAAGGCCTTTCCACCTTTGGACAGCTCCCATCCAGTTCCTCGGTTTCAATTCCCCAGATTGTGGGGCTCAGGAAGAAAGCAAAATGGGCATCCCGACCCACTAGTCCACACTCTTGAGGACCTCGCGCTGCACCCCAGCAGCAGCATCTCTAGCCCCGCTGAACTGGGGGGCTGGGGAGGCAGAACAGTGAAGGGGGAGATGTGCGGTGGACTCCCTTCCCTTCCCTTCTCCTCCCCCTCTCGGTTCCAACTCCCAAATTGGGGGCCGGGCCAGGCTGCTCTGATTGGCTGGGGGCCGGGCAGCCGGCTCCCCCTCTACACGGGGCAGGGTTCCTCCCCACTCTCCATCAAGATGGTATAAAGGGGCCCAGGCCGGTCGTCCGGAGCAGACGGGAGTTTCTCCTCGGGGTCAGAGCTGGAGGCACGCGCAGTAAGAGGCCACGCATGAGCGGACGCTAGCCCCCACCCCAGCCGCAAAGAGTCTACATGTCTAGGGTCTAGACATGTTCAGCTTTGTGGACCTCCGGCTCCTGCTCCTCTTAGCGGCCACCGCCCTCCTGACGCAAGGCCAAGAAGAGGGCGCAGAAGACAGTAAGTCTCAAACTTTTGAGAATTCGGGGCTACTTGGTAATCGTTATGCCCTGTGCTGGGTTCCTGGGCTCGCGACTTAAACTGAGACTCGGGATGCTCTGGAGACTCCGGGTTGGAAGAAGGAGAGGACTCTTGTGGGCGGCCTGGGAGAGGGGGCATCCTGGGTGGGGGTTGGAGATAAATGCCCCCCAAAGTGGGAGGACAGGATGGTGCGGGGCTTCAGTTGGCACAGGAGGGAGTCCAGAGGCTACACAGTGGAGTGCTTGCGGAGAAATGAGGGTCTGGACACAGGGTAGAGGGGAAAGTAAGTCAAAGATGGGATGGGGGCATCGAGCGGGGAATTTGGAGCCCAGGATGTAAAAACAATCAGGAGGGCTATGGAATGATTCATAAGGAAAGACTGCTTTCAAGCTAGTCTGTGTTCTAGGGTTGCGGGGGTGCTGGGCTGAGGGGGGAGGGGGGCGCGAAGTGGGGGCGGGTTGAAGGGTGAGAAACTTTGGCTGGGACTTGGTAGGGCGGGGTCCTTGCGCCCTCTTCTGACCAACGCTGAGCACCGCGCCTCCCAGTTCGGCACATCCCGGCCCTGGAGTTGGAACGGGAAGTCGGAGATTATTGCTGGGTGTGAACCCCACCTTTAGACTTGGAAAATAAAGCTAGTGCTGGGGTATCCCCTGTCTCTAAAAGATGTGGTCAGTCTGGAGAAATTGGCCCCGCCCCGTCCCCATTGCTTAGTTTTGCCCGCCACCTAGTGGCTGTCTGGGGTAGATGCTCGCGCAGTGGGCGTGGTTAACTTCCTTTGCGAAATTTTTAGTTCTGTGGCTCAGAAGTGACCCAGCAACGCCGGCTGACTTTGGGAAGTGGCGGGTGGGGGGTAGTCTCCTACCGCAGGATTTTGAGATGTCCGGGCGCTAAAATTAGGGCGTATCCTACCTTTGTGGTACATTTCAAGCGAGACCCCACGCCAATCGGCCCCGCCCTGTCCTCCTGGCTCCGCCCACACCATCCTACCTGCCCAGGAAATGGGGCGGAAGGCTGGCTGGACCTCCCATCTCTCCTCCTTACTCCCTCCTCCTGTCTCCACCCAAACCACTCCCCAAGAGCCTGCGCTCTCTTCGAGACCCCTCCTTTTCTCTTCCCCCCCACCGCCCCGCCCCTCTCCTTCATCCAATGGCCTTTTATTTCACTTGGCTTCAGCGCCAATGGGCTGAGGTTAGAGTTGGAAGCCACCCGGTCCTAAAGTTTTGTTTAAATTCCTGAGAGCTGGAAAGAGTTATAGCAGCCCTGGCCTGAAGCCTCGGCGCTGTCACTGGCTCTGATGAAGAGCAGATGAGCTTTTAAGGATTTGGGGAAAGGGGTGGAGAGAAAAAAGGAAGAGGCGGGAAATGGAAAATCTAAGTGTGCCTCTAAGAGAGCTCGAGTGGGTAGGATTGGGGTCCCGGAAGCTCCACGGTGGGGGCCTCTGGCGCCGCTGAAAGCTCCCCTCTTCCTCTCTTGCCCCAGTCCCACCAGTCACCTGCATACAGAATGGCCTAAGGTACCAAGACCGAGACGTATGGAAACCCGAGCCCTGCCGGATCTGTGTCTGCGACAACGGGAACGTGTTGTGTGATGACGTGATCTGTGACGAAACCAAGAACTGTCCCGGAGCCGTAGTCCCCCCGGGCGAGTGCTGTCCCGTCTGCCCCGACGGCGAGGGTACTGCCAAGGGCCTGGGGCTAGGGGAAGGCGGGGCGCGGCGCTGGGAGGCCTCGGCGCACACCCCGTCTAACCCAGGCCTCTTCTCCCCCTAGCGTCACCTACCGACCAAGAAAGCACAGGCGTCGAGGTAATCCTCTGCCCTGGACCTCTGCCACGCCGCCCCTAACTTCTTTCGGCCCTCCCTTCTCTAATTTGGCTTTTGTTTCTTCTCACCCAACCCCTTAGGGACCCAAAGGAGACACCGGCCCCCGAGGACCAAGGGTAAGCGCCCTCCCCTCTTGAATATGGGGGTAGGTGCGCGGTGGAGTACGGGGTGGGGAGACCCGAAGTGGGCGTGGCTCATGGGACGTAGCCTGCGTCACTCTCCTTCTGTGTCCCCTGCAGGGACCCGCAGGCTCCCCCGGCCGCGACGGCATCCCTGGACAGCCTGGACTTCCCGGGCCCCCCGGGCCCCCCGGGCCTCCCGGACCCCCTGGCCTTGGAGGAGTAAGTGGCGACTCCAGACACTCCGGAAGGCCTTGTGTGCTTCCCCGCAACCCACGCTTTATATTTTGAAATAATTTCAATCTTAACACAACAGTTGGAAGAATAGCGCAAAGAACTCTCATATGTCCTTCATAGCTTTTCAGGATTATTTTTTCAGTCCATATATGCACATAAGTATTGCTTTTTCGGGAACTTCTTGAGAAGATACCATGTCCCTTGCGCCTAAGGGACATGCTAATGTGTATTTCCGAAGAAGATTCTCCCATATGACCTTACCACGGCAATAACATGAAGATTTAGCAGATACAAGACTTTTGACTAATATGTAATCCAAGTTTCACCAATGTCTCACTAATGTCCTTTGCAGTGTTTTTTCTTTCATGATCCAGGATCCAATCCAGGACCACAAATTGCATGTCATTGTCATGTCTCTTAAGTTTCCTTTCATCTAGACCATTCCTTAGACTTTGACTTTCACAAACACCGAAATTACTTGAAGAGGCCAGTTGTTTTGCAGACTGTCCCTCAGTTTGGGTTTGTCAGATATGACCTCATGATAAGTTTCAACTGGTGCATTTTGGACAGAAATATTTCATAGGCAAGGTTTTTCTTTTTAGTGTATTACCTCAGGGGGCAAATGATATCAGATTGTCCCATTATTACTAGTGTCTTCTGCCTTTCAACACAGTATCCTGACCCTGTTTTCTCATGCACTCTCTTTCTCTCTCGTTTTTTCCAGAACTTTGCTCCCCAGATGTCTTATGGTTATGACGAGAAATCAGCAGGAGGAATGTCTGTGCCTGGCCCCATGGTGAGCACGAGAGGGCAGCAGAGATGACAGAAGCAGTGTGGGTGGGCGTCCAGACAGGCTAGGCCAGTGATGGCGTGTCTCCGGGTTCATGGATGATGTGAGAGGTCCACATCACGGCTGGGACCTCAGAGTCCAGAGAGGATGCAGGATAACTGGGTGGTCCCAACAGGAACGAATGGGAGATTCCAGGGTGATCTCCAGGTTTCCCTTAAGTGCAGAGATATCACCATAGCCTCCATTTCTTTCCTTCTGTAGGGTCCTTCCGGTCCTCGTGGTCTCCCTGGCCCCGCTGGCTCACCTGTGAGTATCCGGGCTGTCGTCATACATCACCTTGGGTTCTGATCTGTTGGAGGGAGGATTGGGATAAGGGCAGGGAAGATGCTCGCATATTTCTTGTGAGATGGGGAAAGGTAGTCAGGGACCTGCCTCTCAACCCTACTCCTCTCTCATTGTTTTCCAGGGTCCCCAAGGTTTCCAAGGTCCCCCTGGTGAGCCTGGCGAGCCTGGAGCTTCAGTAAGTGCCTCCCAATGTATCCTCTATACAAGCACACACGCCCCCTACAACTACAGGTCCTCCTGTTGAAGGACCCCCATCTGGGTCTTCCTTACCTCCTCCTTCCCAACTGAGCCTTCTGTTTTCCTAGAACTGGTGGTTCTAACCTCCTCTCTTCTTGTCTCCTCTAGGGTCCCATGGGTCCCCGCGGTCCTCCTGGCCCCCCTGGCAAGAACGGAGATGATGTAAGTAGCCCCAGTGAAGAGCTATCATCCGACCCCCACTACCTCCAGGGACCAGGTCTTGTCATCTCCACCCAGCGCCCCCTCTACCTCTGGGGAGATGCCCAGAGAAAGGAGGACAAATTGCCTCTGACACATGAGACTACAGTGACAGTCACCCTATTTCCTCCCCTCACCCCAGTCACCTTAAAGCAATCCCCACCCTCATCCCGCAGTGGTGAATGGCTTCCTTGGGCTCACCTATTCTGGGTCTCTCGAATGCTCTCCATATGGCGAGATTAAAATGCTGGCTGACAGACATAAAGAGAAATTCCTTCGGAGGAACTCAAAATTTACCAAGCAAGGGGGCTTCGAGGTAGATTTGAACTGAGCTTTAAACTCAAAGGTTCTGGGCACCTAAGCCTGACTGTGAACCATCCCAACACCTTCCACACTTTTCCAGCCCAGCAGGGCATGGGCACAATGGCCTTTTATTTCCACCCCCAGGGTGAAGCTGGAAAGCCTGGCCGGCCTGGTGAGCGTGGGCCTCCTGGACCTCAGGTGAGCAGGCGTGTGGTTGCCTCGGGCCTTCACTGCATTTGGGCTTCCCCAGGGTCTGTGCCCACAGTGCCATCTTCTCACGGCCCTGCCTCTGCCCTCCATTTCTCCCCAGGGTGCTCGAGGATTGCCCGGAACAGCTGGCCTCCCCGGAATGAAGGGACACAGAGTGAGTCTCCTTGGAGTCATCTAAACTCCCAAAGTCCCAGCCTTTCCACATTCCAGCCCCTTCCCCAAAGGGTCCTGGTGGGTGGCAGTTACAGAAATCCCAAGGGATGAAGCGTAACCCTCCACGGGGAAAGTAATCCCCACAAGGGGACTGACTGAGCTCAGGCCAGTTGGGGTTGAGTCTAGCTCAGAGACAGGGGATGGCTCCCTCAGGTCTGGGTGGGCACCAGGGTGCTCAGCCTCCTCCTCAAGGTCTCACTGGTCTCCCCTTCCTGCCATAGGGTTTCAGTGGTTTGGATGGTGCCAAGGGAGATTCTGGTCCCGCTGGTCCCAAGGTAAGAGGCTGTCTGAATATCCCAGTCCTCTGTGCTCCCCCTCGGCCCCCACCCAGTCCTCCCCATGAACAGATCCTAACTCCATGCTCTGCTCTCTAGGGTGAGCCTGGTAGCCCCGGAGAAAACGGAGCCCCTGGTCAGATGGTGAGTGTGTCCGCTTCTGAGGGATGGCCTCACGCGTGCAGGGTGCAAGGCGGAGGCTTGGGGAAAGGCTGATCTCCCCCCTCACCTGGCTTCTCTTGGTTTTGTCGTCAGGGCCCCCGCGGTCTGCCTGGTGAGAGAGGTCGCCCTGGACCCCCTGGCTCTGCTGTAAGTACCTCTGCTCCCTGGGGAGCCCCAGGGGTGGGGATCAAGCTCCCCAGGAGCTACAGGAGCCGGTGGTGCTCAGTGGACGTGACCGGGTTTCCTCTCTCCCCCTCAGGGTGCTCGTGGAAATGATGGTGCTACTGGTGCCGCCGGACCCCCTGTGAGTGTGGCCCCCGTGCCCCAGTGCCTGGGGGAGGGGAGGGGTCTCTGACACCGGGGCCAACCGTGCTCATCTGGACCCCAGAGGCACAGAGTGTGACTCACAGCCGCCATCTTCCTTCCTGCTAACATCTCCATGTCATTCACAGGGTCCCACCGGCCCCGCTGGTCCTCCTGGTTTCCCTGGTGCTGTTGGTGCTAAGGTGAGACCCTGCTCTCTCTGAGCACAGCGCCCACAGCCCAAGGGTGGGGGTCCCCCTGCTCCCCCAACCAGAGGAACCCGGGGTGGCAGGAGGAAGCCACTTTTCTGACACCTTTGCCCTTGGGTCCCCCTTCACTGATCTTGGAGTTGGTTGTGGACTCCTGTCCCTGTCCCTCACCCCGCCCATCCAGAGGTGAGCTGGTTCCTGGCATGTCCTTTCTTCCCACTCAGGGCGAAGCTGGTCCCCAAGGATCCCGAGGTTCTGAAGGCCCCCAGGGTGTGCGCGGTGAGCCTGGGCCTCCTGGCCCCGCTGGTGCTGCTGGCCCTGCTGTAAGTGTCACCTCGCCAGTGCCTGTGTGCTGCCCCCAACTCACAGTCCCCACCCGTCACTCACCCCACTCTTTCTGCACCACAGGGAAACCCTGGTGCTGACGGCCAGCCTGGTGCTAAAGGTGCCAACGTAAGTACACTGCAGACTTCACAGCCGCTGGGAATGGCTGGCCCTCCCTCCACCAGCGACGACCAGCTCTGCCCACGCCTGCCCTCCCCTCCTGGGCTCACCTGATCCGTCTCCCACAGGGCGCTCCTGGTATTGCTGGTGCTCCTGGCTTCCCTGGTGCCCGAGGCCCCTCTGGACCCCAGGGCCCCAGCGGCGCACCCGGTCCCAAGGGTAACAGCGTAAGTACCTCGCCCCACTTCTGCCCCCCACCCCAGTGCTGGCTCCAGTGTCACCTCACCTGGAGGGCATGAATGTCTCAGCCAACTGAACCCCTGCTCTCCGCTCACCCTCCTTTCCTCCCCACGCAGGGCGAACCTGGTGCTCCCGGCAACAAAGGAGACAGTGGTGCGAAGGGAGAGCCCGTAAGTGCTGCCGCCCAGCCCAGCTACCTGGGGGGCGGGCGGGGGGCATCAGGAAAGGACAATCCCTCACTGCAGGCCACCCTCCCTCTGCCCCCTCCAGGGCCCCGCTGGTGTTCAAGGCCCCCCTGGCCCTGCTGGGGAAGAAGGGAAACGAGGAGCCCGAGGTGAACCTGGACCCACTGGCCTGCCCGGCCCCCCTGGCGAGCGTGTAAGTGCCCCCTTCTCCGCCCCTAATGCCAGCCTGGTGCTCGCACATCTGTGCTCACTGGTCCCCTCTCCTCCCGCAGGGTGGACCTGGGAGCCGTGGTTTCCCTGGTGCAGATGGTGCTGCCGGCCCCAAGGTGAGCTCTTCGTGGCTGGGAGGCGAGCCTGTGGCTCCTGGGGCAGTGCCTCCCTCCTGGACACGGTCCCACACGCTGCCAGCCACCGGTGCGCGTGCTCTGGCGCAGGCCTCTCTGCACACCGCAGCACACCTTGACCTTCCTGCTAACACCAGTGCTCCTCCGAGCAGCCCCCACACACACCAGGAGGGAGAAGATGCTGGCTCGTGGTAAGGAGACCTGAACTTGAGACTAACTGTCCCTGTGACTTCCCCCAACCAGGGTCCCGCCGGTGAGCGCGGTTCTCCTGGCCCAGCTGGCCCCAAAGGTTCTCCCGGTGAGGCTGGTCGCCCTGGTGAGGCCGGTCTGCCTGGTGCCAAGGTGAGACCTGCCCTCTGCCCTGCTGGTCTGGAGTGGGGTCTGGGATGAGCGCTCTGGGCAAGAGCACAGACCTGCTTTCTAGGGTGCCCCTCCCCTTCTCCTCCCCTCCCCTCCCCCATGCACCCCACCGACACCCCTCTGCCTCCTGCTTAGGGTCTGACTGGAAGTCCTGGCAGCCCTGGTCCTGATGGCAAGACTGGTCCCCCTGTAAGTATGACTCCCCCGGTCCCCCCTCTCCCACTGCCACCCTCCATGCTCACCTCCACTGTGCCCTCCTGCCTCAGGGCCCCGCTGGTCAAGATGGCCGCCCCGGCCCCCCAGGCCCCCCTGGTGCCCGTGGTCAGGCTGGCGTGATGGGATTCCCTGGACCTAAAGGAGCTGCCGTGAGTGTCCAGTGACGCGCGCGGAGCGGGACAGACGGTGGGTGGGCGAGGGGCCTGGGCTGTGCGCCCAGCTCTCCACTGACTTGCTCTGCGGCCTCTGGCTGCTCACTCACGCTTTCTGACTCACAGTCCCCGTGGCTCCTGGTTCCGCTGCTCTGTACTGGAGAAAAAGGATTGCGGTGCCCCCTCCACACACACACCTGCCTGGGGATAGGAGGGGCCATTTTTTATGAGTCACCCCCAAATCGTGGCGAGTTCTTTGAGGTTCGAAAGGAGGTCTCTGAGGAGATGAAGGCCCTCTGAGGCTCCGGCACCAGCAGGTGCAGGACCAGGAGAAGCGGGGAGGCAGGTGTGGAGAGGAGGACTGAAGGGACATACAGCCCAGGGTGGGCAGAGGCTCGGGGAGAGGCAAAGGCCTTTCGCCGGTCCGAGCTGGGATGGGCTTTCAATAGGAAAGTCCTTCAGAAGTCCACACAACACAGGAGGGAGCCAGGAGGCCCAGTTTCCCACTTCAGCCTCCTCAACCTGAACTCTGGTTTTCCCCAGGGAGAACCTGGCAAAGCTGGAGAGCGTGGTGTTCCCGGGCCCCCTGGTGCTATTGTAAGTATCTCTCCTTTTGGTCTCTCCCCTCCCTGCCCCTGCCCAGGACACACCTCTCCCTTCAGGAGGGGTGCAGGGCCCACAGCTCATCACCAGGGCATCGGGAGACCCCAGTGGGGTCTGCTCTGTCCCCAGGCCCCCGACCTGTGTTCTTCCCCCAGCCATCGGCCACTTCCCCAGCCTGAGTCCCTTGTCCTCTCCCCACAGGGTGCTGCTGGCAAAGACGGAGAAGCTGGAGCTCAGGGAGCCCCCGGCCCTGCTGTGAGTGGCCCTGACAGGACGGCCTGGGGAGGGGCACTGAGGAGCAGGAGAGGGAAGACCCCCGGTCCTCCTCTCCTCAGCCCTCCCATGACCACAGCCTTCTCCATGACAGGGCCCCGCTGGCGAGAGAGGTGAACAGGGCCCCGCTGGCTCCCCCGGATTCCAGGTGAGGCCTTAGCAGTCAGGGGGCTTGGCAGAGGTATGGGGAACACCCTTTGTTCCTCTCTAGATTCTAAATCTTCCCTCCTCCTCCTTCAATTCCTGCCCACAGGGTCTTCCTGGCCCCGCGGGTCCTCCCGGTGAATCAGGCAAACCTGGTGAACAGGTAAGAGGCAGCAGTGGCCAGACAGTGGGGATGCTGGGAGTGCAGAGGGAGAGGCCGCCCCTCCTAGCCAATCAGCCTGCCACCAGCTGAGGGAGCAAGGTTAGACCCCAGGAAGGACTTACCCTCAGGAAGGGCCCTGCCCAGGGCCGCAAGCAGTGGGTATGGTCTGGAAGGAGACACCGCTGCCTGTCCCAGAGCTTCCTTTTAGAGCTGCTGGAAAGCTCTGTGACATCCCCTCAACCCAGTGTCGGGAGGGGGCTGCTTTTGACTCTTCCTGGGAGCAGTGGTGAGAAGCCCCATTTCTGATCACAAAACCCAAGCCACCTGCCATGAGGAGGGCTGGGAGTGCTTTCCCATGGGGAGGGCCGTGGTGTTTGCTGACTGTCGCTCCCTTCCTCAGGGTGCCCCTGGAGACCTCGGTGCCCCTGGCCCCTCTGGAGCAAGAGTAAGTAGAGCTTCCTGTTGCCGCAGGAGAGATGCCTGTGCTTGGCCTGTCGAGCAGCCATCATGGGCCTGTCCTTCCCTTCCAGGGCGAGAGAGGTTTCCCCGGCGAGCGTGGTGTACAAGGTCCCCCTGGCCCTGCTGGTCCCCGCGGAGCCAACGGCGCTCCTGGCAATGACGGTGCTAAGGTGAGGCAGGGACGAGGTGCTAAGGGACCGGGTCTCACCCCTCCTGTGGCAGGGAACACCTGGCTGTGACCAAAGCCCCCCGAATGTGGAGGAGGGCTGTGGGGACAAGACTGAGGTGGTACCCACATGCAACCTGAAGCTCTGGGCTGGTCGTTGCCTGTCTTTGGTCTTGGAACCAAACCTGGGACATTCCAAGAGGGGACTCAGAGCTGTGACCTAATCCTGGGACCCCAGGCCTCACTCTGGTCCTCTTGGTTGTCACATAGGGTGATGCTGGTGCCCCTGGAGCCCCCGGAAGCCAGGGTGCCCCTGGCCTTCAGGGAATGCCTGGTGAACGAGGTGCCGCTGGTCTTCCAGGTCCTAAGGGTGATAGAGTGAGTTCAAACCCCTCCCCAGCCCTGTCATTCTCATCTCTCCTGTTCTGGGTCCCTGTCTCTTTCTCCTCCCTGGGATTGGTCCCTCCTCTCCCTAATCCTCCTCCTTCCCCTCTGATCACATTGCTGATGGAACCTCTACCTGTGGTCAGCCTGACCACACAGGAGTTACCATGGCAACAGAGGGCTCCTCAGCAGCCACCCACTATCCATCCCTGTACATAAATTCTTGACTTTTTAACGAGGCTCACCTGGAACCCCAGATGGGCACCTTTTCCCCTGAAAGATCTTGAGTCCTCAGCAAGAAGGGGAGGGGGACACTAAAGCTTGCCTCCTTGTCCCACACTGGAAATCTCAGGCTTTTTCATGTCTTTAGGGCGATGCTGGTCCCAAAGGTGCTGATGGTTCTCCTGGCAAAGATGGCGTCCGTGGTCTGACTGGCCCCATTGGCCCTCCTGGGCCTGCTGGTGCCCCTGGTGACAAGGTGAGGTGGCAGCCTCCCCCTCTTCTTCCTC